>VDFB02293326.1:0-186810 GCA_007258455.2 Sequoia sempervirens
TCGGATATTTGATTTGTAGTACTTTGGCTTGGGCATTGCTATGGAGCAATGCACTCAACTCGATATTTTCATGTTTTTTGGTGAGTTCAAAATGCTACTTTTTTCATGTTTCCACTTTTTGGCCCATCATGATCATGCACATACCCAGGTATAAATCAGGTAGTTGTTATTGCTAAGGTGCATCACTCCTTTCTTCGAAGGCCATACACTTATGATTGGGTCAAGAGTGTTCTTTTCTTTAGAAAATTCCTGTGCCTTTTGATAGGTTAATTATGATTTTGATTAGATGGGTTATGGAAGCACTTATTTCAAACAAATATCTTTATGAAGAAGTGTATTGGCATGCAGTAAATATGATGATTTGTATTCAATGTAAAACTACAAAGAATGGAAACAATTCTTTCAACACATAAACTATTATGTAGTAGTCAGATTAAATGAAAAAAACACACTCTATATTAGTTGAGTTGCTTCAAGAAAATGATCTGAAGTGACTTATTTATCCTAGAGATTCAGAATTTATATAGTATACGAAACCAACAAACAAGCTACCCCCATCTTGAGGTTTTAGTTTTCTCCGGTCCACGATCTAAGCTAATATTGTCTAATTATTTTAAAGAGAAGAAGGGTCATAACACAACTTTATTCAACCCAGTAAATAGCTTGGTTAATGAAACTTCACAAAAGCAACAAAACAATTGCTATATTTGGCATTTCATGTTGAATGAAGAGTGGTGACAATAATCTACTTATAGTTTAATAAAACACTATTTTTATAAGAAGGTTTGACATTAGAAAGATAAGTGTTACTTATAGTTTAATAAAACACTATTATAGTTTTACCAACATATACTATTGTATGCTTGCATGGCTTCTTAGTTAATATATGGGGAGATAGAGATAGATGGGGAGAGAAAGAGAGAGAGATAGAGATATATGGGAAGAGAAAGAGAGATGGAGATATATGGGAAGAGAAAGGAAGAGAGGTGGAGATAGAGAGTCGATGGATAGGGGGGATAGGGAGGGAGAGATGGTGAGAGATAGAGAGGGGGAGGGAGAGAAAGGTGTTGGAAAATGTGCCTCAAGCTTACTGACATGAAACTCTTAAAGAGAAAAATCGGTGAGACCCTCTAGAAGTCTTACCGACTAGCAGTTGTGTTCAAAAGTTTAAAGTTGTTGAGAATTTGGTTATGTCTTGCCGACGAGAGTCATCGGCAAGACATGTCTATCGCTGTGAGTTTCCCATCTCATTCCGTCGTGGCAGATCTCTTGCCAACAAATTGGTTCCAGTTGGTTATTGGGGAGACTCTTGGCACCGAGTGGCATCGGGGAGAGACATGGAGCTTTGGAGTGACTCATTCCAACAGAGTATGTCTCGCCGAGGTTTTACACTTTGGCGACGAATGTCATCGGGGAGACTCTTGGCTAACAGATTTGCAGTTGGTATGAACTCTTGCTGAGAGTGCTAGTCTTGCCGACGGATTTGTTTATGAACTATCGATGGATCTCCATGTGATGGAATTTAGTGTAACCTCTTGCCGATGGTGTTGCTCTTTCCGATAGACTGGTCAGGGTGACATGAACTGTTGATGACATCGGTGTGACTCTAGCCGATGATACTTGGTCAAGTTTGCATTCAGTAAAAACTCTTGCCGATGGATGTGGTCTCACCGACAGGCTGGTGCATTCGATATGACCTCTTGGCGATAGCATTTCTCTCACTGATTATTTTGTGATTGGTGTGAACTCTTGTCGATAGTATTCCTCTCACCGATGGATTTGTGTTCACTATGAGCTCTCACCGACAACGATGGTCGTGCCGATAGTTGCAATGGACATCGGTGAGAATTCTTGCTGATAGAGTGAGTCTAGGTGATAGGTTTGAACTCAATATGACTCTTGCCAATGGTGGTGACTCTTTCCAATCAGAGCAGTCAGGCATTTTTGCATCGGGGAGACATGATCTAGTGTCTCACTGACATGTGATACAGTTTGAACGCCTTGACCGAACGGTTGTCCTACATGGTGTGTTCTGAGCCAATGAGAGAAGCGGAATGTGAACCATTAACAATTTGACTGTTGCGACCGTTCCTATGAGGGAGATGAACAGACTGTGAGAGAATGGATTACACTCTAGAAATGGCAGATGATGGTGAATAGTGTGAGATAACGAAGTGTTGCTTGATTGAACATGAATTGATCTGAGTGAATTCATTGTATGTTTTCTGAGAGCTATTTGGTACAAGATTGATCAGTAAATGTGCTGCTGTAAAAATTGACATCAGAAAGTGAAGTTGATCTCTGTATGTAATTTTCTTTATTGTAATACAAAGAGGATTTTTTCTTTATTGTAATACAAAGAGGATTTTCTTGGTGTGGTGGGTTTTTCTCCCGTAAGGGTTTTCCCACGTAAATCTGGTGTCCAATTATGTGTGTTCACTTCTCCTTTCTGTTATTCTTTTCAAGTGTATCTTAATGAACTATAATTGAACAATTTAAAGTCATATTTGCATTCTTCCCTGAGGTTTTGACGTTAGGAGAGTTTGTTCCACACCTAAGCTTTCCTTACAAGTGGTATCAGAGCCTAGCCAGTTGTGTTATCCTTGTGGGTACATTGGGTTTTTTGTGTCAATTTTGTTCAGTGGAAGTCTTGTAGAAGTATGGTAATTCGAATTACAGATTAAGATGGCAAGCACGTCAGGAAAGATTGAAATTGAGAAATTCAATGGCAGTAATTTTGAGTTGTGGAAACTCAAAATGGAAAATATGTTGGTTGATCATGATCTTTGGCTTGTTGTGTCTGGAATGAAGCCTACAGGCATGAAGCAAGAGGATTGGGACCTTGTAGATCGAAAATCAAAGGGGTTGATAAGGCTCTGTTTAGCAAACTGTGTTCTTCTAAATGTTCATGAAGAAAAGACAACATCCTCTTTGTGGAAAAGACTGGGAACTATTTATCAAGGCAAGTCCTTGGTGAATAAGTTGTTCTTGAGGAAGAAGATGTACTCTTTAAAAATGTAGGAAGGAGCATCTGTTGTTGATAATTTGAATGCTTTCAACATGCTGATTGCTCAGTTAGCATCTGTGGGTGTGAAGATTGATGAAGAATATCGTTGTATGCTACTGTTATGTTCTTTTCCAGATTCTTGGGATCACTTGGTGATGGCTATTGGGAGTACGACGTCCTCCTTTAAAATGGAAGATATTGTTGCTTCTTTGTTATCAAAAGAGATGAGAAGAAAATCTTCTGAGATGGAGAAGGAGGCTCTTGCTGTTAGAGGTAGATCAAAAGAAAAAGTCAAGAAGAAGGACAAGAAGTCCAAATCAAAATCAGAAGGGAGATCAAAGTATCCTAGTAAGAAGTCCAAGGTGAAGTGTTGGAATTGTGGGAAACCTGGTCATGTCCGAAAGGATTGTAAAGAGGAGAAAAAGAAGAAGAAGAAGAAGTATTCTTTTGACAATGATTCTTCTTAGAGTGACGCAGACACTTTCATTGCATCCTTGGAAACTCAGACATCAGATGATGTTTGGCTGATTGATTCTGGAGCATCTTTCCACATGACATCTCATAGAGACTGGTTCACTAAGTATGAAAAATACGATGGTGGAAGGGTGTATTTGGCAAGCGATTCATCACTAGAAATAGTTGGTCATGGAAGAGTCAAAATTTAGTTCCCTGATGGAAGAGTGAAGGGAATCAATGATGTAATGCATATACCAGGTCTGGCTCGAAATTTACTTTTTTTTAGTAAGTTGAACAATGTTGGAGTGCAAGTCATGTTCTCTGGAAATGGCTGCAAAATGACTAGAGGCTCAATGGTGCTAGCTAGGGGTGCTCATATTGGTACCTTGTATAAGCTAGATGCACATGCTGTGCAATGCAATAGTGTCTTTGTAAAGTCACAGAAGGCTACTCTATGGAAGTTAAACTTCCAGTAGAAAATACTATGCTCTGGCATCATAGGCTTGGCCACATTGGAGAAAAAGGTTTAAAAACCTTGAAAAATAAAAACCTGGTTGAAGGGCTTGATGATTGTAACCTTGAATTCAAAATTTGTGAACATTGTATATATGGTAAACAACACCATGTTTCATTTTACTCTAGTCCTCACAAATCTTCTGGTTTACTTGATTACATACATTCTGATGTTTTTGGTCCAGTAAATGTTCCTTCTTTGTCTAAATCAAGATATTATGTATCGTTCATTGATGATTATTCAAGAAGGGCATTTGTTATTTTTTGAAAAGTAAATCAGAAGTGTTTAGTTGTTTTAAGGAATTTAAAAACCTTGTGGAAAATCAGACTGGATGAAAAATAAAATATTTAGGACTAACAATGGTAGTGAGTTTTGTTCGATGAGTTTGAAAGGTACTATAAAGATCATGGGATTAAAAGACATAAAACTACACCCTACACTCTACAACAAAATGGAGTTGTTGAAAGGTTCAATAGGACAGTAATGGAAAGAGCACAAGTATGCTAAGTAGTGTTGGCTTGGAGGAGAAGTTATGGGTTGAGGCAGTTGCATCGTATGTTATTTAATAAACCATTCTCCGAATTTCGCTCTTGTTGAGAAAACACCTTTGGAAGCATGGTCTGGAAAGAAGCCCTTTCTAAGACACATTCGTGTCTTTGGCTGTGAGGCATATGCATATGTGCCGAATGAAAAAAGGTCTAAATTGGAAAACAAGGTTGTTAAATGTATTTTTATTGGTTATAGTGCTAGCATAAAAGGATACAAGCTTTGGAATCTTGATACGAAGAAGGTTCTATACAACAGAAGTGTTATTTTTCATGAGTTGAAGCCTTCTACTTTGGATCTGCAGTCAGAGACAAAATTAGAAGATAAAAAGGATGTAGTTGAAATTCCTCTGACACTAGATAAAGAGGAATTCAAAATTCAAAATGTACCTAAAACTGAGGAGAGCTCAAGTAGTTTTGAGAGTTATGAAGAAGAAGATAAACCTCAGCCTCAGCTTGTGAGGAGGTCAATACATGAAAGAAAGCAACCTGATAGGTATGGGTTTTCTATGTTAGATTCTACTTATGCCTATGCTTTAATTTCTAGCACGGATGAGCCTAGGACTGTGAAAGAGGCAATTAGAATGCATGATTCAAACTCTTGGTTGGAAGTCATGAATGAAGAAATGGCATCATTAGAAAAGAATGATACTTGGAGTTTGGTGCCCTTTCCTGAAGGTAGAAAAGTTGTTGGCTGCAAATGGGTATTTAAAAAGAAGATAGGTTTGAATGGCAGTGTGGAAAAGTATAAGGCAAGGTTGGTTGCAAAGGGGTATTCCCAGGTAGAGGGATTTGATTATGGAGAAATTTTTTCTCCTATAGCTAAGCTAACGTCTATCAGATTTCTTTTGTCACTTGCAACAGCGTATGACTTAGAGATTGGACAGATGGATGTGAAGACAACATTTCTTCATGGTGACCTTGAAGAAGAAATTTATATGTCCCAGCCTGAGCACTTTGTGGAAAAAGGTAAAGAAAATCTAGTTTGCAAGTTGAAAAAATCTATGTATGGATTAAAACAATCTCCTAGAATGTGGTACCAAAAGTTTGACACTTTTGTCTTGTCAATGGGATTTGTAAGATCGAAATTTGATCATTGTGTGTACTTCAAAGCTGAAAGTTCTTATTATTGCTCTCTATGTTGATGATATGTTGTTCATAGGCAATAGTAACTTAATGATTTTTGATCTAAAATCTCTGTTTTCTGCAAAGTTCGAAATGAAAGATCTTGGTGCAACTAGGTATATTCTAGGAATGGAAATAACTAGGGATAGGAAGAGTAGAAAACTTTGGCTCAGTCAAAGTAAGTATATTAATACTGTTTTGGAGAGATTTTGTATGACTGAGTGCAAGCAGCTAGTTGTTCTAGTTTTGCAGAGAATGAAGCTATCTATTGAAGACTGTCCAAAATCTCCTACTGAGATGGAGGACATGACCAGAGTGCCTTATGCTAGTGCAGTTGGAAGTTTAATGTATGCAATGGTCTATACAAGGCCAGACATTTCCCAAGCAGTGGGAGTACTTAGTCATTTTATGGAAAATCCTGGAAGGACACATTGGGATGTTGTGAAGAGAGTGTTCAGATATCTAAAGGGCACTTCAGAATATGCTTTGTGTTACCATGGGAATTTGGTTGAATCACAGAGGAATCTCAACATTCGAGGCTATGTGGATTATGATTGGATAGGGGACATTGATAGCAAAAGATCCACCAGTGGATATATTTTCATGATGAATGGTGGTGCAGTTAGTTGGATGAGTAAGTGGCAGGCTGTAGTCGCTTTGTCCACTACAGAGGAAGAATACATCACAGCAACACACACCTGTAAAGAAGCAATCTGGTTAAAACATTTGTGTTCTAACATTGGGTCTGATGCAGGGATAATTACAATTTACTGTGACAGTCAGAGTGCTATTTGTTTGGCGAAAAATCCTACTTTCCATGCTAGGACGAAACATATTGATGTGCAATATCATTTTATACGAGATATGGTGGAGGATGGAAAGGTCTCTTTAGAAAAAGTGGATACTCTGGAAAATGTTGCAGATGCATTGACGAAACCAGTGAGCACAAACAAGTTCAGGTGGTGTGCCAGTTCGATGGGCATTAGTGCCCATGAATTTCAATAGTTTTGTTGTGCTCTAGAGGTGTTAGTAAGATCTTCGTCAAGCGGGAGATTGTTGGAAAATGTGCCTCAAGCTTATTGACATGAAACTCTGAAAGAGAAAAATCGGTGAGACCCTCTGGAAGTCTTATTGACTAGTAGTTGTGTTCAAAATTTTAAAGTCGCTGAGACTTTGGTTTTGTCTTGCCGATGGGAGTCATCGACAAGACATGTCTATCGCTATGAGTTTCCCATCTCATTCTGTCATGGAAGATATCTTGCCAACAAATTGGTTCCAGTTGGTTATCGGGGAGACTCTTGGCGATGAGTCGCATCAGGGAGAGACATGGAGCTTCAGAGTGACTCATTCCGATAGAGTATGTCTCGCCGAGGTTTTACACTTTGGCAACGAATGTCATTGGGGAGACTCTTGGCTGACAGGTTTGCAGTCGGTATGAACTCTTGTCAAGAGTGCTAGTCTCACCAACGGATTTGTTTATGAATAATCGATGGATCTCCATGTGATGAACTTTGGTGTAACCTCTTTCCAATAGTGTTTCTCTTTTCGATAGACTGGTCAGGGTGAAATGAATTGTCGATGACATCGGTGTGACTCTGGCTGATGATACTTTGTCAGGTTTGCATTCGATAAGAACTCTTGTTGATGGATGTGGTCTTGTCGACAGGCTAGTGCATTTGATATGATCTCTTGGTGATAGTGTTTCTCTCGCCGACTGTTCTGTGATCGGTGTGAACTCTTTTTGATATTATTCCTCTCGTCGATGGATTTGTGTTTGCTATGAGCTCTAGCCGACAGCGATGGTCTTGCCGACAGTTCTGCAATGGACATCTTTGAGAAGTCTTTCCAATAGAGTGAGTTTGTGCAACAGGTTTGAACTTGATATGACTCTTGCTGATGGTGGTGACTCTTATCGATCAGAGCAGTCATGAATTTTGGCATCGGGGAGACATGATCTACTGTCTCACCGACATGTGATACAATTTGAACGCCTTGACCGAACAAGTGTCCTACGTGGTGTGTTCTAAGCCAATGAGAGAAGCAGAATGTGAACCGTTGACAGCTGGACTATTGTGACTGTTCCTGTGAGGGAGATGAACAGACTGTGAGAGAATGGATTACGCTCTGGAAATGGCGGATGACGGTGAACAATGTGAGATAATGAAGTGTTGCTCAATTGAACACGAATTGATCTGAGTGAATTCATTGTATGTTTTCTAAGAGCTATTATATACAAGATTGATCAGTAAATGTGCTGCTATAAAAATTGACATCAGAAAGTGAAGTTGATCTCTGTATGTAATTTTCTTTACTGTAATACAAAGAGGCTTTTCTTGGTGTGGTGGGTTTTTCTCCCGTAAGGATTTTCCCATGTAAATCTGGTGTCCAATTGTGTGTGTTCATTTCTCCTTTCTGTTATTCTTTTCAAGTGTATCTTAATGAACTGTAATTGAAAAATTTAAAGTCATATTTGCATTCTTCCCTAAGGTTTTGACGTTAGGAGAGTTTGTTCCGCTCCTAAGCTTTCCTTACAAAAGGGATATAGATAGAAAGAGATAGAGAGAGGAGTGAGAGGGAGATAAAAAGAGAAATAGAGATAGAGATATAGAGTAGGAGAGATGGAGGGAGAGATGAAGTGAATGAGAGAGAAAAGGGGGAGAGGGAGAGATATCTCAATAGATAGAGGGGGGAAGAGGGAGTGACATAGATAGTGGGAGATATAGAGATATAGAGAGCTTTAGGGAGAGATATATCAATCACCCTCCCTATATCTCTATCTATTCATCCTTATCTCTTTATATCTCTACCTCTCTCTATCTCTTTGTCTCCCTTTCTATTTGTATGTTTGTCATTATCTCCCTCTCTCTCTATATTTTCTTCCCTATATTTATCTTTGTCTCCTTAAGTGTGCAATGGGTACATTGAAGAGGTCTTAAAGGAGAATTATCATATCTTTAATCAAATGGCATGCTACCTTGAGCATAAATCCCCAAGGACACATGCCATCCTTGGATTATTGACATGAAACAACCAATCAAAATTTAGTTTCTCTCTCTCATATTAATATATATTACTATTATATTAAATATATATTATATTAATTATATTTTGTATTATATAAAAATATACTTATTATTAATTATTAATTATAATAATTTTATACATATTTAATAATTTTGTTAAAGAATATAATATATAATTATAATAAGTTGAATAATTATATTATTTACTATGTAAAATATAGCTAATATATACTTAACTATATTGTAGAATATTAAAACCTAGCTAAATGGCGCCAAAATTTTCAATTTAATTTACATATTGTAAAACCTAACAAAACCAAGTTGTAGCTCGTCAAATTGGAAAAGTGAAAGGTCAATACCAACACTAAGGAAGAGTTTGGAGTAGTGAAAACAAGGTCAATGCCAGCACCGAGGAAAATTTTGGAGTTAAAACAAGGTTAATACCAGTGCTAACAAAGAGTTTGGAGGAGTGAAAACAAGGTCAATATCAACGTCGAGGAAGAGTTTGGAGGAGTGAAAACAAGGTCAATACCAGCGCCGAGGACGAGGTTGAGGGCACTCAAGGAAAATCAACAACCAAGGGGCAATGAGTACTGTAAGTTTGGCACCCCCATTCTTTTTAACCTTCAATTTTCATGCCTAGTTTCCAAAGATCTTCTCGTACATTGGCACCCCCATTCTCGTAAAATGGTATAAGATAAAACAGAAAAAATAAAATAGCTTAGTCTTTCACATTTTTATCAACTGGCCTTAGGTCTTGGCAAAACTCCCATAATCTACCCACATCTTGGTTGAGGTCTAGGATTTCATCACACATAGCCTTCATCGCATGAGTTTGAAGCAATTGTAGACTTAGCCCAAGTATATGCTAGTCTAAGGTAGATCTAATGAATGGAAATGGAGGCATACAATTCTTCTTTAATACCTCCACCACAAACATATGCAAGGTGTTGGTTATTTTTACGATAAGCAGGTTGATCTTCTAATCTACCTATGGAATTGCCAATTCCAATAAAGGGCAGCTCGAAGGACCTGGACCAACTGACGAGGATTTCAAAGACCTCCTACACTTTAGGCTCTGCAAGACCTGAGAGGGTGATACCTTAATGCATTTACAAACTCTGCACCATCATCATAAACAACATTAACAACAACAGATAATATCATTTAATGGCTCAACATAACAAGATAATACCAAATAGAATTGTCTGTTTATCAATAATATCAACTATTTGGAGCATGAGATAACTACAACAACATTTCACAGTATAACATAGTCATTGATTTGCAATTTGTAGCAAGCTCTAGGTAAAGGCAAACAAATATTGAACCATACGAATAAGTACAACTTAGATCAGTGGCATATATCCATTGGAGGAGTCAAATTTATAAGCATCTAAGGGTTTATGATAGATTTAACACATAACATATAAGATCCTTGATAACATTGCTTTACAATCTCACCAATATGTATTATAACCCAATAATACTTATCAAATCCTTCTATAGAACATATCCACCTACAATCCCATTCAAGCATTTTAATTAATTCCTTGAATTAAAGCTAAAACAAGAATCATACACACCACAACAGTGAGATGAACGAAACAACCCTTGATCATTTTATTCAAAATTTAGATATGCTTGTACAATGGAGACATGAGTTTGAATTCATCATATCAATTCAAATGATAGTACTGTCATAAAACATCAAATCCCCATGAATTCAAAACCTACTACAGAATGACTCAAAACCTAAATTGTATTTTCCCTAAAACCATTAGACTTTACAATTTGCTCTGCAACTTCATCTAGACTCAACCAAAAATATCTAACTTGCTAACTAGTACTTCTAGCCTTGAAATCCTTTTTATAGAAAAAGGAGCAAACAAGCATCGGGCCAGAAAGCACACATGTCACCAGCCAATTGGACCACCTTGTGATATTCCAAAAATTGTTACAACAACAATCTCCCCAGAGAATCTTCTTGTTCATTGTGCCTGCTGAGAATGGTTGATGCAGCAACAAAAAACTTCAAGAATTTCATGCCTATATTGTCACCAAAAAAAAAACTATAATTTGTTGTAACTACAACAGCTAATTTTTCAACCGTTAACAGCCTACTCCTTTTCACTCTTCCTCAGTTAAATATACATTTACCCATTTTTGGTACTCTTCATCAGTTGGCCAATCAAAATTGATCACCTCGTTCACCTTGACACTATAAGAGTTGTACTTAACTTCCACCGGATTCGCTTCTCTTTCAAAAGACTCCAAGAATGAGCTGGTGCTAATGATTTTGTCCATATAGCTCACCAACAAATCATAATCTGAGTTACCCTATTTTTGAGGGTTTTGTAGTCCAAACATGATATAGAGGGGCTCTTACACTTTTTGTGATTACTGTAGCTTGTGTAAGAGGCCTCATTGATATTGTTGTAATTATAGGATGCATGAATAGGGCGTATGATGATAAATAAAGAAGGTATAACTATTGTCCTCAATAGTTTTGTGAAGAAAAGCATGTGAAATGAGAGGTTCAAGCCTAGGTTTCAACAAAATATGTATGAGAGATATGATTTTATGAATTTTTATCCATGTGCAGACCTAATAGGTTGTTTCTAAACACTAAATATAAATGATATACATACACACACACACACACATATATATATGTATGTATGTATGTATGTATGTATGTATGTATATGTATTTTTAAATGTAAATATAAATGCAATTATTAGATGCTCTCCTAGAAAAATAAATGCAACATATCATCAAAGAAATCTATATCTATGTATATAAATGTGTATTTCTAAATGAAAGTGTAAATGCAAAGAGCATATGGTTTTGTAGTGTTATAGATACAACATATCCATAAATTAATGTAATTGAAATTCTAAAGTCTTCAACACATATAATATGAAATCAATCAAACTATTAAACTACATGAGAAATAAAATGAAATAGTAAATGCATATGTATGTATGTTTGTAGTATGAGGTCTGAAAATAAATAAGAATAATACAAATTATAAAGAATCTGAGGAAAGGTCCTCCTCCTTCTTTGACCAGCCTCCTCCACACACAACCCTTAAAAGGTGAATGAGGGAATATAATCTCTAAGAACTCAAAGGATTGATTCTCTCCTACCTGATGCAATTAGTCATTTTATCTTTACAAACATTTATAGTGATTCCTAGAGGCACATAGACCAATTCTTCATAGTAAAGGAATTTGATCATACTTTTCCAATGATGGAATTATGAGAAAACCTTAGGTTAAATGAATAATTCCTAGCTAAGTTCTTTAAATCATGTCCAACTATATAAGAGAAGACCATTGTTATGTGTACTTGGATACCATGGAGAAAGGCTCTTTAGGCTCTCGTCAAATCATCATACAACAAAACATGCAAAATTCTCCTAGCAAGTTAGACATAGGAAGATTTAAAATGGCTTAAAAAATTTATTACTTAAGAAGCATAAACTTATGATGACTTAACTAGGCCTAGTACACACTCCTCACTGTTAACCAGCAGACATATGGAAATTAAATGTAAATTTGCTGCTGTTTTTAGTCATGTAGGTGTCCAATAATCCAGTTGGTGGTGTTTCCCTTCAAGTTTATTTACTTGAATGAAGAGAAAAAGTCCTTTGATTACAATTAGAGAATACATTTGAGGCCTTGGTTGTGTAACTGGTGGACCATAGTCACATTTAACACTTGTTACAAAGTTTGGGAGTTAAAATGTTAAGTAGATTTGATTTGTGATGAACACATTTGGATGGTAGTAACAATAGCTTGCAATCTATCAAGACTTGATTACCTTATACCCTGTGAAATTCTAGTGATGAAATGATAGATTAATCATAATGTCACCTTAGGATCACATCACCATGAAAATTTCATCAACATCCTTATGAAGATGCAATTTACCACCAAATAGGTATTTTTAGGATCTATCTTCCTTTCGAGGTGAAATTCGAGGAAGAGAAGAGGAAGCGAGACATGTAGTATGTCTAAAAGAGGGAGATCAACTAGAGGTCAAAAGATTAGAAGAAAATTCTGTAAATGCATGGAATTTTTTCTTACTGAAGGGGAGTCATGTTCTTATGATTATTAGAGAATAGGTGACGTTGAGGTGCCCTTGAGATACAAACATCTATGGAAACAATGGGTACCCAAGGAACTTCCTCCAATAAACACTGATTCTTTTGTCAATGAGAGGATATATCACATAGCACCATTGTCATTAGATGGTTTGGGCCTATTTTGCATGGAAAACATAAAGGTCTATTATGAAAAAGTTACTGAATTGATGGAGTATGTAAGACCCTATTACAGTTACAAAGATTGGATACAACTGGTTCGATTTACATGAAGTAATATTAATAGTGATATGCTGCTTGTCAGCAAATTATATACAGCTTAAAGATAAGGATCAAAATAAAGGAGTAGCTATGTACATTGATGGAAGGCCAAAAACATCAGGGAATATTGTAGGGTTTATAAATATTACATGACCTGGGTCAATAAATAAGCAACCCAATTGCATATTAGAAGTACGAAGCCGTGTATTCATATGTGCGATAAAATCAATAACTCACAGGGAAGAGTTGCTATTCGATTACAATTTAAGGCCGTGAATTTACAAACCACGGTTATTATGGGGGTAGATGCATTACTATCTGTACCATTTACGAACCTCAATTAAGCTGACTCAATATACCATTTTATTCTTTTTTTTTTTTTAAATGCAGGACTATTGGTTCATTTGGTAATGTTTTTATATTTAATTTTTGTCCGCAGTAGGACATTGATCATCTGAGGAAGGCTCAGCCTAGAAGCCTGCAGTGCGATGTATCTTGAGCTTCCTGCACGACAGGTTTACCTCATTGTAATTGTACAAATTAGATCACGAGCAAAATGTTTTATTATTATGTTGTTTTGATAAGTTTATTGGGTTAATTTTGGCTGATAATGTTTTACTAATATTCTTGTTAGCGGTCGGTATTCGAGGGAAAGGCACGGTAGTAAGAGGCGAGAGCATCCATAGGGAGGTCACGGAGTTGACATCGTATTCAACAAACCCTCGATATGATAAGGAAGACCCAAAAAATGCAATGAAGAAATCCTTAAGTTGTTATTCATAGTGCCTCGAAGCGATTAGGATAAGAGAGGAGGTTAAAATATTATTTGAGAGATCACAAAACTTACAATGTAAGCTATCATGAGGTCTTTAATTATAACATAAGTTCATTCATGGTTTTATATTTTGTACTCTTTTATGTCATGAACTAAAATATGTGTTGTTTTTACAAGATTTTTTGCATCCTCATGATGCTCCTCACCATGATCAGGGCACTGCAAGTGCTACCTGAGGAGTAGGGGTTGGTACAAGTGTTCATCCTGATCTTCCTGTGCATACATCACATCATCTGACCCCATCATCTGTGCCTATATTTTCGTCTGAAATGTCGGCAACACATACCATGCAGGCATCCATTAGTGCACCCTCTGGCAACAAACAAATGCCAGAACATGCGTCAGGACATGTACCTGGGGATGCAGAGGCCACTAGTATTGGTGATATTTTAGCAGCATTTCTTGGAACTTCCCATATTACTAGTACGGGAACATTGCTGGTCACATTTGTAGTGACCGAGGATTTCGTTCCCATAAAGATAGAGAAGGTCCTAGGTACTTTAAAATGTTTTAATTATTATTATATATAATCCAATTGAAATTTACTTATTGGTCGCTCTTTTTAGACTATTGATCTCATGATCATTTTGCAGGAAATTATGTTTTTTATAAACATCTAAGTGATATTACATTGGAGCTCTTCGGGCCCACCATACGTACACGGTGGAATGCCCAAAATCAAGATTTAAAAGATGAGCTCATTAACCGTTTTAGTTAATTGCTCTTAGGTTTGAATGAAGCATTCAAAGCCCAAGACCAAGATCCTTAAGAGAGTTGGTGCTTATCCTAAAGTATCACGAGGACCAATATAGGTCACATTTAGAGAAGAACAAAAGAATGCGAGCATCCTCCATAGGATACGGAGAGGGAGTGGAAGGACACAGTGTCAGGATGGAAAGGAGAGAATTTGAAAAGAAAAAGGAAAAGACACCACCGAGGCCAAAGGATGGTATGTGATACTATCAACAATGTAATTATATACTGATTCCTCTTTCTTTTACATAATCTGGCGTATTTCAAACTTTTCATAGGCTTGCCCAACATGAAGGAAACAAGGCAAGACTAGAAAAACACAGAACAACATAAACTTGGCTCACGGTGGTTATATGAAATTAGCGTACGAATTTTAAGTAATCAATAAATGAAATGTTAATCCAAATAATAGAGGGAGTTAGAAATGAGATTTTGGTTTTATCCACCATAGAAACCAAAATTCATGATCTTATCACAAAATGTAGGGCTCCTAAGATTCAAGCGAGTTCCCTGAGAAGATGAAGAAGCTTGAAGATTGTCTTCCAGCCAAAGGGGCTAATGGAGCCGTGGCTGAATGCCTAAGAGTCTTGACTGGCAAACACAATCTTCCATTGCATCCAACACAAGTAAATAAACTCAATAAAGTTTATTTAAAATTGAATACTTGTGCAATCTATTCAATATTAATTTCCACCATAAAGTAATTACATGCCTATTTATTTTAAACATTCAAGCAATGATAATACTGCACATGACATTGGAATGCAACCTAGTGAGGGTGGAGCACAACCTACAGATGAAGGTCATGGTGTGCATCCCAGTACTTTAGAGCATGTAGAGCATGATCAACATGTTGAGCATGATCGGGCTAGAGAAGATCAGGAATATGATGTGGCCCCATCAGGTAAAGAGAGACCACTCTAAAGTTCTTTTAAACATATTTAATTGCAATTGGTGTATTAATTAATGTAACCTTTCGTGTTTCAACTTTAGAGCATGTAGAGCATGATCAACATGTTGAGCATGATCAGGCTAGAGAAGATCAGGAACATGATGTGGCCCCATCAGGTAAAGAGGACCACTCTCATGTTATTTTAAACATATTTAATTTCAATTGGTGTATTAATTAATGTAACCTTTCGTGTTTCAACTGTAGATCAGGATTTAGAGGGTGTTCAACATGTTGAGAATGAGTCTATAACAAAATTTCAGGAACATGATGTGGACCCATCAGGTCAAGAGAACCACTCTAATGTTCTTTTAATTAATGAAATACTTTTAACAATAATAATAAAACATATCAGTTTAACATTTCTTTGTTATTGCAACAGACCCCCCTGTAGCGGTGTCCACGTCATGAGCAGACGACTAAGCATACATTAAGATCACGAGCAGAGGGTAGAAAAACTAAAGGGGGGACAAATGATTTAGAAAATGATACTTCACTTCAGATTTTTTTAGCTTTAAAAAAGAAACAAAAAAAAAGTGATTGTAATCATATCATGACAACCATAAATTTGATAATATGTAAAAACTAAAAGAATGAATATTATATGTTAATGCATGAATGCAAATATGTTAATTAATGAATGTTATATGTTAATGAATGAATGCTATATGTTATTAATGGATGAATGAATGTTATATGTTATTAATGGATGAATGAATGAATATTATACGTTATTAATGGATGAATGAATGCTTAATGTTATATGATTGGGTATGGGGAATTGAGAGTGATGTGAGGGAGGGGGGGATGGGAAAAATGAGCTTCCACCATCATGTGGTTGGCCCTATTAAGTAGAGAATATTAAACTATTCTCAAAGCAAAGAGAAGCTCAATAAGGTAATGCACTTTTCAATATAAGAAATGCATCGTTTGAAGCATCAAACCAATATGTAAAGATGAAAGAAAGTGCTAACTTTTCACTATGGTGGCAGAAAAATGATTCTTTATACCCTAAATCCATGCTTTGCATCATAATTTGAAGTTGTTTCCATTCCAATGTTCTGAGTTTAGTTTGTTTGTATGGCTTTGTATGAATACCACATTGTGTTGTGTGTGGATTTGGTTTCAAAGCTCTATTTCTTTCATTTTTAGTGGTGACATAACTCTAAAATTTGACTTTTGTGCATAACAGGTTAGTGGAAAAATTGACATCTATGAAGGGTTTAGAGGCTGATTGAGATAGATACCATGAGATATTTGGATCTTTTTGTTGATGGGAGGCTTCCACTTAACCATGAAATTTTTGTACCATCGTAGGTATGCAAAGTTTATCTACTTACATTCATTCTTGATCATAAATGTTGTAAATGATATTAATGCTTCAAACTTAAGATTTGTTTCATTGTTATAATGATCAAAATGTTATACTTTGCTATACATTCAAGCATTCTCTTGCCCCTACCCTTTGCTCTCTCCCCCCTCCTTTTAAGAATTTTCTTTGTCATAAAAGATTCACATTTATGTCTCATTTACACAAATTTATCTGAAGCGTTAGGAGTGAATAAAGATATGTAAAAGATGATGGATTATGTCTAAACAACAACTTTCCATCTTATAGCTAATTAAATCCTTAATATTTGAATAGTTTAGAGCTCAAATAATGCTTGTATATGCATGTGTAGCAATAAGGGAGCCTATGTGAAGATTGAAATTTAAAACATCACTTTGGTATTTTCCTTAGGAAGTGAAATGATATTTTGAGTAATACAAACCTACACACACATTGATATTTTTCGGCATTGCATCGGGGAATTTTTTTCTCTTATACCTACCCTCGCTAGACATGGAGGTATATAATATTGGTTTCTGGGTTTATTTTGTAAGTAGTTAATTTCATAGAGGAAGACTAAAATCTTCTTAATGTCTATTCAGGTGTGAAAGCATATGAATCACTTGCTAAAGGCACCATTTTGTATTCATCCAAAAATTGGTTTGTTCTTTTTTTTATGTTTCTTGCATGTGTTTTTTTTAGGCTCTAGAGATGTAGCTCCTCTTTCCTTTGCACTTTTCATCTATTTTGATGATTTGTAGATTGTCCTCATAATTTTTTTTCATGTGATCTATTTGTAACCTTATTTTCTACCAATCAATTTGCAAATGACATATTTAAGGACCATTTTCACTAACTTGTAGTCATCCATTACTTCATATGTTGCAGGTTGTGTCTGTGTGCCAATAAATCCTGATGATTGCGAGAACTTTAATCCTACAAGTGTACCCAATCTTTCTCAAGTAAAAGTCTTACCTTATTTTATAATACTTTAAATGGTTAATTGAAGGTGCTTCTTTAGATCTGAGATAGTTGAACCCTGGATTAAAATATGGTATTAGATGGGTAGGATAATGATAAAACTGAGGTCCATTGAACACAAATTATGAACATAATTTACTGGACTATGAATAGTGTTACAATTATAATTATTTCTCCTTTACCTACCTGCATTAATGAAAAAGATAGCAGATATCGAAAGTTCATTACATGTCTCATGTATGTGTTAGTATTTTAATTTTGTTTAAGTTGTTCAAGAGCTTGATTAGGTCAAGAATATGTTCTACAAGCTCTGTTGTCTTGACACTGCTCAACATTTTCCCTACACATTTTCTCTTCAATCCAGACATTTCTTAACTCCTTCCCTTGTTAGCCCTTGGTTGTTCTCAAGTGTAATGCTTTTTCTATGCATCTTGCAGTATGTATGTATGATCAATCATCTCTTATGAAGCATGGATAACCTTTCATGGAATTGTTGTTGTTGTAATTAGACAATTGCCATTACACGAGAATAATCATTTAATTTGTATGGAAGTATTCTTTTTCATATTATTTGACTTGGTATTGTAAACTTGTCTTTGCAGGATTCTCTAGGGGGGAACAACAAAACTGTGATGATAGGTAGAGTTGTACAACACCATAAATCATTTGGCATTATCAATATATTGCTTATAGAATACTTTGTGCAAGTAAAATGGAATGTGTAATGACAATTGGTCTCAAATTCAAATCTGAATATAAGTACATTAAACACAAGAAGATGGTATCTATTCTATGATTTAAAGAACCCCAAAATAAGAAAATTAATAGGTTCTATTTGTTTACTTTCTCTTAGACACTTGTTTAATCAATGAGACCCTCAAAATGTCTTGCTGATAACCAGTAGTGTTCAAAACTCCTGAAGAGGTCAGATCGGTGTGACATTGGATTTGTCTTGCGACGAAAGTCATCGGCAAGACATGGACTATCAGAGTGAGTTTTCTATCCTGTGCCGATGATTCATCTCTCACCGATGGGTTGGCTTCAATGGTCATCGCCAAGAGTCTCCACGATGGTACATTTCAACAAATATATATATTTTTTTAAATTACATTGTTTCATCGCAATTTCGACGAAGGCCACTGACGAATCACCGAAAAGGTCCGAAGAAGTTACTATAGCTGCGATGAAAGCTTTGTCATAACTCCTTGCCCATTTCTTTGAAATGGCGATGAACTTCTGGTGTTGTTTCAATGCTTCGAAAGAGCCATTGCAATTGCATTTTGGTTGTAATTCGTCGGAGGATACACAAAGTTTTCGTCGATATTCCGATGAACATCTGAGTCATTTTATGATGCCGATGACTGACAAATCTGCATCGTTATTTCGACGTTTAATTCGTCATTGGAATTTCGACAAAAAAATAGCGACAATTTTTTTTCGTCAATTCGTCGATTTTCTGACAAATGTTTGTTGAACGACCGACGAAAGTTCGTCAAAAAATGGAGTCAAATTTAGTAGTGTTAAAAAGAGAGAAAATATACAATCAAATTCCCCTCCATAGAAAGGAAAGAAGAGAGACTATATATTCCCCCATAATGAGATAACTTGTTGCAATGAAATATTGGAAGCACATTGTTGAGTAAAATCTGGAACCTTAATCCAAGCAAAAAAGAACAAGATGAGTTTGATGCCAAAAATACTAGAAACTCTTTGGAGAAACTTAGGAATCATAATGAAGCAACATAAAAAATATTGAATGTATTGATGCCACAAAGCACTAGAAAAATCTTGATACGAAGCAACCCTAGAATTTGATTAAAGCAACATGAGACAGAATCATCTTCTAGAACTGAAATGAAGTGCATAGATCAAAATAACACCTTCTCAATTGATAGAATGTCCAAGTGATCAGCCAAAATTTGAATAAACATAAATATAAATAAAAGATATATGGGCATGAATCTATAAAAAATGCATGGACGGCATGATAGAGCTCCTCAATACCTTTCGAACATTGCAAGAATCGTGAAAATCATATATTGTGGTAAAATTTTAAGAGCTTGGGAGCCAAAAATATAAATTTAACTTCAAATAGAAAATACTAGCAGCAAATAATAGAATTTGGAAAAATAACCTTCACCACTAGAAAGTACACTAAGCCAACTTTTTGATGATATCTCATTTTTGAAAATTTAATACCATGGCAAAAAATTATGGCCATTTGAAAAAACTTACCCAATTTTGGCATTAGGGGCCAATTTTGGGCCCCTAGGCCATTAGCTCATGAGCACTCATATGACCCACCACTCAACAATTTCAAAAAAATGTTACCACTTCTCAGGAGACAATGGAGTAATGACTCTTATGTGTCATTGGTGTCAGAGTGGATGGGGGGCAGTGGGCCATAGGCCACGCCACCCAAGGCATTAAGGATCCATCTACTTGTGGTGAACACACGAGATATTAACCCACAACTAGGGGTGTAACAAATAGCCATTTGATGGTATAATAAAACTACAGAAAAATTTTATAATAAAACCTACAAAAAATGTACCCCTTTGATAGATTTAGTACAAACGACAATGAATTACAATTCACCAAGTTGAATCAAGTATGCAAAATTATGCCAGCAAGGAATATACCCTAGGATATGTCATGTGAATATTCACCCAACTAATGACTACAAACTTGATAGTGATGTTGTATAGTATGGTCAAGTACAAATCTATATAGTCATACATAATATGTCAACTACAAAAAAAAAAATTGATGCCTCCGAGACAAAGTTTCTAATTTTAGTGATTTGACAGGCAATCTTTAGGTTTTCAGGCCTTCTGGATGTGATGGTAGGGTCAATTTTGGCCCAAAGTGCTCCAAAAATTTAGCTACCTCTTAGATTTGGCAATCTTCACCCTACTTGGAATCCTTATAAATCTAGACCTATATGTCAAATTTTGATGAAACAAAAGCCAATTCTCACTTTCTATGACAACTTGGATCTAATTGTGAGGTCCTTGAAACCCCAAATCTCACCCAATGAATTATTAAATACAAAATATTTCCCTTATATCTAGGAAGGAGTTTGTAGCATTGGAGCTTTGATACCATGTAGGAGTTGAATGTGAACTCCCAACACCCCAAGATCATATCCCAAACCAAAATATCTTCCACAAGAGAGAAATTACAAGAATATCTTGCTATGATTGAGGTTACAAGATTGATTGATTGAATGTGAAATGCATATAAGATTCCTTGCAATTATAAAGGTGAGGTTGTGAGATAAGATTAGACAAGATCATGGCATATGTCTTAATCATGTACAATGAGACAACTACCTCAATAATTATTAAATGACCAAGGACACAAGCATTAAATGATATGATAAGATAAGATAAGATCACATGACACCTAAGACTTCTAAAAATATTCCCTAGGACCTAAGTAAACTTAACATGTGAATAGGACCTACTAGTGAATTGGATAGGTAAAATACCATATTCACACCAACATTACTCAATAATATAAACACAATTATAATATAATTGCAAAGAAAACCTCTATATGAAAATCACCAACTAGATATGTGAAGTAATTATAGTAGCATACTAATACCTATAATTTCACTATATATTATCTCTATCTTAAGCACATTAGAAATACTAGTCTAAAAGACTATAAAATGATAATTACAAGACCATGAGCTAGAACTATCCAAAAAAGTGGCACCCAAATACCTAGTTAGAAAACCTTCCAAATCACAAGATGGGTTCACATGCTAAAAATGTCATATTTCTTCCACCTATTATAAGTGCATCATAATCCTCTCACCAACTGAGGAATTTTATTTTGGCTTCATTATCTCCATCCAAAGGTGCCCAATTATGTGTTGTAAGATGCATCATAAATTGGTCAACAATTATAACTCCCTCTCAAAATTATTTTGTGTCTTGATTATTTCCTTGGACTTACTAGGATATTTAGATATCCCATGGGATTTAAAACTATATCATCATAAATTGTCACCCCTGACAATTTCACACTATGTTTCACCCCCCTTAAGTTATTGGAACTAATTGAACACCTAATTCCCTAAGTTGTGCATTCCATGGCCCTTTTTTAACAATTACCAACAAATTACAAGTGGAAAACAAATGCATTCATTTAATACTTTTCCCTCTAAACCTCAATTTCTAGAAAATAAGGTTGGGACATATTCGTCCAGGATGAATTGGCTCCAAATTTAAATATGTCAGTGTAAAAATTTTATTATTTGAATTCAAATGTCCAAAGTCAGCTATCCATATTTAATTTTTGGGAAATTATAATAATTGCATATAAATACCTAGTTATTGCATCATTTGAAGACTAACATGAAAATCCGGCAAGAAATTATTATCAAGAGCATTATCAAGCAAGTCAAGAGCAACATTTTAGGGATTTATTGTAGCAATTCAAGATCCAAGCATCATGTCAAATCATATGTGAGTTTATGTATGTTTGTGTTATCATTGTTTGTGAAGGCTAACCCTTTTGTAGGTCTCCAAGAAATTCAAACAAATCAAGATTGAGCCTTGAGGAGATGTGTATGACTTTAGTCCTTCAAGGAAGACATTGAAGGGTGGTGAGTTGTATCACTTTGTGGATTCATCATTCTTTTTTATCATTTATCCCTGTGAGATGGGGTTAGAAATCAAATAGCATAGACAAAGTGACAGCCAACACTTCTAAGCTATAAAACCTCATCCAAACAAGAGAAAACAAATAATGGAGAGAATAAAAAATGCAAAACATAAAAGAAAACACTCCCCATTATGGTTGATTCTTTCTCTTGCTCTCCTTCTTCTTGTTATGCAACTTTTCCCTCAAATTTGTTGAAACACTTGTGCAAAACCTGCAAATGGTAGCAAGAAAGTTGGAGACAATTAGTTGTTAAGCTGAAAATGGAGAAGGAAGGTTGTTTTTATAGACAACCATTCGAATGGACGGTTGAGATAAATCTTCTAGAAAGATTCTAAGATCAATGGATGAGAATGCATGAGAGAGATGTTACGAAATGGATGGTTGAGATTAAGTCTCAAAAAAGATGCCAAGATCAATGGTCCAAAATTGATGCACCAAGAATATGCCATGCATGGAAAAGCTATGACACTGACGACTATGATGCCTGACAGCTATGACAGACATGCAAGACATGCAGGCTATGACAAAAATGAATGTTATGACAGGGGATTATGACAGAGCATCTTTGACTAGGTGGAGGTGCATAAATTATTTATTCAAAAATGGAGAAAATGGACAAGTGGAAAATAAATTATTTATTTATGGAAAATGACAAAAGGAGCATTTGATTAAATTTATCAATTTAATTAAATGGAGAGATGAAAATTAGTCCTTAAATAATTAATTTAGATTAATTATTTAACAGGGGGGGTGGCATGAGATAGTTAAATAATTTTAATAATTATTTAACTATAGAAGAATTAAAGGACCATGAATAGATAAATAATTAATGGTAATTATTTAACTATTGAAGAAGAGGGAGAAATTAGTGACGCAATTAGTTTATTTAATTGATTGGGATAGAATAAAGATTAGAAAGTGAATTAATTAAATAATTATTAAAAATTATTTAATTAATAGAGGAATATGATCAAACATAATTGAATAACTAAAATTATTCAATTATCGAAGGACAAGGAAGAAAAATGACACTCGCAGGCTTAGGACATTTTTTAGTGTCTACATTTTGCCCCTCTTTGAGACAATGCAGCTTGTCACATTGTTTCAAAGAAAAAGATTGATCAACTGATACATGCCCCAAAGATATCTTGTTAAGGATTATGATAAGAATGATATGCCCCCTCGAGAGATTGATCGAACAGATTGTAAGAAGATTAATCTCTCGATAGATGTCTAGAAAGTGATTAGATACCTTATATTGCGCAAGTGATAAAGAGGTGATGGACATTTTGATGAAAATGCAAAGTTGATGGGCGTAACTGAACAATTGATGGAAATAATCAGTATAGCCAAGTTGATGAGTTGATGAAGTTGATTGAGCTAATTAAGTTGATCGAGAATTATGCTTACGCAAGACAAGGTGTTGCAATGATGGATTGACTGATTGATTAAGGGGACATGAAACCCGGCGGTTTATCGACGGAGACGGACTGCAGATACGCACCATCATTCACGTTCATTGAAGAAACGCATTGGCGATGGAACTGGCCTGGCGTTCACCAACTGGCTGCATTGACCGGCTATATTTTGTCGGCTGGCCGCTGGCTGGCGAATCCGGATGATCCAATACCACGGCGATACCACTGGCGGAATCATTTCAGATCCACCGACGGTTTCTGATCGCACCACCCATCTGTCACCCATAACAACGGCGAATTCCCATCCTCGACACCACGGCGACACCCCGGCGGCTGCGACACCACATAACCACAGCGAATAATGAAGAGTCCTATTGTAAAAAAAATGATTCTCAAGCATGCTTTATGTGTTTGGTTGGATTTGAAAGGTGGATTGATATATATGTTATAATGTTTGCTTGATTGTCAACACTTGCATGTTTTTATTTTATTGAAGTTCAAAGCTGTGTGGTGATATGAAAGTGTCACCGTTTTTTGGAATTTTTTTTTTTTGGGATTTTTGAATATTTGATTTTGGATTATTTCGTGACATTTTGTGATTTTTTTTTTTTTTTTTTGGGGATTTTTGGAATATTTGATTTTTTTGGATTTCTTCAAGACATTTTATGGTTTTTTTTGGATTATTTCAGGACATTTTATGATTTTTTTGGATTTTTTGAAGATGGAGTGAAATGAAATGTGATATGACTGATTGAAGGAATAAGATCTTCCACAGTAGAGGCAATGCAACCATGGATAAATGATAGATCAAAATGAAAGATTCACTGCAAAACATGTCACACAAGCAACATATCCTTTGTCAAAAGATGATAATGGTTCGTTGATTGGATGCCAGGAATGATCGATTCCATAAGGCATGATGATGATAAGTACTTAGGATCACTGATTCCTCTAAGTACGATAAGATTGATGATTGTTTATGATTGATTGACAAAAAAATAGGAGGATTGGATAATGTTTTACAGCTAGGCTCAAATATGATTCACATGATAAGATTCAAGGTTGCAAAGGGACATGATGACCAACATTGGAGGTAATTTAATCATGGATAAATGATAAGGATGTGAACTAAGATGGAATGGTAACACATAAGGATATGAAAGGGAATCCAAAGCATGTGTTTGTAATTTTGCCCCTAATCTCATCAAGAACAAAGGAAGGAAATGGGACATGGATTTTGATAAGCTAGGAGATATGGAATGGAAGAATGCAAAGATAAGGATAATGAATAGGATGATCAAGATTGATAAGATATGGACACAATGCCTAAGTATTTTTTTCCTATTCCTCATCAAGACCAAGGAAGGGAAGAAATGATGCATTAAGATAGGATGGTGGAATATGGATACAGTGAAGGATATGGTACAAAAGATATGGATAAAGTGTATAGGATAAGATATATTATGTTCAAGAAGATCTTAACCTTGTCAAGATCAAAGGTGGAAAGGTAAAGGATGAACATAAAGAGGATAATGGATATGAATGAAAGGATGGATGAAACTTGCCCCCAAGTGTAGAGTACAAGAGGAATATGGAAGACAAGATATGGAAGGTAATATATGCATGATAGGGAGATGGAGGGAGGAATCAAGCATCAAGTTTCATAGCTAATATCCCTTTAATATGTGCTCTAATAAACCATGGCAAGAAGGATTAGACTCATAAACATTGGTATATTAATGGTGTGATGGAAGAAGCTAAGGACTTATGCAAAGGTTTGGATTAAAGGAGGATAATGGGGGATGGATGTTGGATAATGGATAGGAGGTTGGAAGGCTTGTTGATGGATAGATGAAAAGGATGGAAAGGATGGAAAGATCAACATCGGCACACACCTTGAAGGGTGGTGGAGTGATGGAGGAAAAATGAATTTGGAAGGTGATAGGTTTTTAGATGGACGATAGGAGGAAGCTTTTGGATTAGCAAATTTGGATGCCAATTTAGATTTTATTGCTTCTACGAGACTTTTAGGAATCCACATAGCTTTTGACTTTGATTTTTGATTCATGGGCCTTTGTGGCCTTTGAGATTCTTCTTTTTGCTTTATGGGCCTTTGTGGCCTTTGAAATTTTTCTTCTTGATTTATGGGCCTTTGTGGCCTTTGAATTTTTTGCTTTTGACTTGATGGGCCTTTGTGGCCTTTTGGATTTTTCTTTTGACTTGATGGGCCTTTGTGGCCTTTTGGATTTTTATTTTGACTTGGGATCAAATTTTCTTTTATTTTTGCATGGCTCTTCAAGGAGACATGTTGATCCTTTGATACATGTGGATTTTGATATGGAAGCTTTTGAAATTTGGCACCCAAATTGCTTCCAAGAGCAATGGGATGGGTGGATGGAGATGAATGATATGGAGGTCTTATGGATGGGTTAATGTAGGTAGAATTTTGAGAGGGCATCAAGGATGTGTGCCTTTGTTGTTCTTGATGAATAGGAGATGGAGGGATGTAGGGCCCCAATATGGATGGAAGGGTTGATGAACTAGGGTTTGGATGATAAGGACCAAGGATAGATGGAAGGTTTGATTGGCTAGGATACGGACCTAGGATAGATGAAAGGTTTGATGGACTAGGATAAGTAGGTTTATTTTGATGGAATCTAGGCTTACGATGGATACCAATGTCTTGAGCGTGAGGTGTATAACCAAGGCCATGATAATATGGATTTTCTTGGATATAAAGGGGTTCTAGGATACCTTGTTCATGAAGGCCTAATCCTTTTCCTTTGTAGTTCATACTTTGACACATTTGTTTGCCAACGGGGTATATATTGTTTATGAAACAAGATGCAAGTCCATCGTGAGGTGGTTGTGATATGGAAGGAATAACAAGATCTTCAAGTAAACCACCTTGGATAAAAGTGAGAGAACCCATTTGATAGGTAAGAGTTTCATGGATAGTTTGAATAGGGGTGATAGACTCTTGTGGAGTATTGTGGTCATGAGGGGAATTAGGATGTGTGATAGGATCTTGACATGGGGATAAGGGGGTACTTTGATCTTAACTTGGAAAAGGATCAAGAGGTGTAGGAGATGGAGTAGCTTGCTCTTTATTAGGTATGGAATCATCACAAAGTGGTATGAAAGGCATGTCTTGATCATGATAAGGATGAACATCATCATGGAATGAAAGGGTATCCTTGAATGGAGGTATATCTTGATCTTGACGAGGAAGGGAATTCTGATATTTTGTGGAAAGCATATCTTGATCATTGGATATGATGGAATCATCAGATGGTATGGATTCATTAGATGAGGTGGAAGGAGGACTTGGAAGGATACTTTTCTCTTGAGATGGAAGAGAATCATCTTGAATGAAACAAAAAGAGATAAGGGGATCATCGTGAGGCTCTTGAGAGATGGGATCTTGGTCAAAGATTGGAGAGCATTGGAAATTTTTGGTATCATTAGATGGAATGGAAAGAATACTTTGATCTTGATTTGTATGGGAGTCTATGCTAGCATGCTTTGGACTAAGAGATTGAAATGACTCATTGGATGGAGATGGCATGATAGGAGAGGATGGTTGAATAGATTCGTTAACTTGGGTGGAAGACTCATGAGGTTTATTTTGAATTATGGGAGATGAAGATAAATGCATGACATAGTAGGATTGCTCAAGATCATTTGTGTTTGAGGATTTAGATTTAGGTTTCTCATTTAGCCTTTGCAGAAAATCATGAATGTTGAACTTGGATGACGTAGTTTTGGATGAGGATAAAGGCTTATGAGATGATTGCATCACTTCATTCAAATGTTGGGATTCAAGTTGTTTTTCAAGCTCTTTCAAACGATGGTCAAGATATTTAATCCTTTGGCTTCGTTCATAGGTTGTGGATGAATATGGAGGATAGCAGTTAGACATATTTGGTTGATGGTTTTGGAAATGTTTTGAGGTGTTGCAAGTTACTAGGTGTGATGTTTGTTTGAAGTCGATTGTTTGTGTCCAGATTTGTGAATGTTGTGTATATTGTTTGAAAATCCATAAAACACTTGACAAGCACGATGTTTTGGTGTATACAAATGCACATGAGACAAGCACAATCCTAATAGGCCAAGGGTTTGTATACTTGATATAGCCCACCAATATACCCCGGATTGGTGCTAAACACCTTTCCTTCTCGAGAGCGGATAGCTTAGAAGTTTGGTGGCATTGGCTCCCCTCCATGGCTCATTAACGTCATTCGAGCACACCAACTTTAGATTCTTGGGTCATCACTTCCCAAGAACTGCTATCTCTACTCAAGGGAGTCAGTAGTGAGTATCTTCGAGCATGATACTGTACCCTGCACTATACCAAGCAACGACTGAAAATGGTTGGCTTCTAAAACAATAGGTGTTTAGTTAGGGCATCCGTTCGAGTGGCCACACATGGGGCGAGAGATTAATCACCAATTAAATTGCACTCCAACCTAAAGAGGTTACGCTTAACAGGGTTTATGGGAGTACTACTCCATCCGTGTGACACATTTGCACTCGTGGTACTTGAACTTTCCTCAAGCACCCATTTTATATCCCGGCTGGAAGTGGCTTGGCTTTAGCCTGTTACCGGTTGGGTCGTCCCTTAAGGTGAGTACTTTTTCCCTTAAGGCAGGACCATTTCTAGAAATAATAATTGTTTCTTTTACACCCAGGATCGCTCGAAAGTGCAAGGGGAGAGGATACTTCAATTATTAGGTCGTGAAGGTGACAAAAAATAAGGTGGGTCTGGTTTTCTGATCACCTAGTTTTTACAAAGTGAGAGCATAACGACCCACCACCTTCAAGCACAGTCAGAAAGAATCAAGCACATGTTCATTTTAATGCACCAAAACAAGTGTTCCTAAACTAGAAATCACAAACACATTGTTTAAAAAATGAGTATTTGATTAATGGAGCTGCAAAACCACAAATTAGTAGTTTTATAAATGTCTTGGACCAACAAGAAAGCTCAATTTTTTTGTTGCTTCAAAAGAAGCAATTTTTGGGAGCTCCACTCCAAAGCCACATGCTACAAACAAAAAATTAGTAAACCAAAAAAAAACTTGAATGCAAATAGCAAACTAAAAAAGTGATAACTTTCACAAAACTAAACAAAATTTTAAATCATAAATATCTATGGAAAGCTAAGACATAGACCTTCAAAACCCAGAAAACATTTTGCAAAATCCTACACAACAAAAGTATTATAAACAAAAGAAAAATCAGATTTTAACAACTAAATCTTAAAAAACTGCGATTAGTAAAATGACCATAACTTTTTCAAATCTTAACAAAATTTCAAACCATTTAAAGTTCCGAAAATTTGAGAACGAGTTCTACAAAACCCAGAAACCTTTTTAAAAGATTTGATGCGTCCATTTTTTTGTGCTCAAAAGAAGATGACGGGATTTTGTAGGACTTCTTGGCTGTATCTTGCAAAACAATGAAAACAAACCAATTTCTCTGCAAAATTATAAGATTCACGTCGGGTTCACCAAATGTGAGATGGGGTTAGAAATCAAATAGCATAGACAAAGTGACAGCCAACACTTTTAAGCTATAAAACCTCATCCAAACAAGAGAAAACAAATAATGGAGAGAATAAAAAATGCAAAACATAAAAAAAATCACTCCCCATTATGGTTGATTCTTTCTCTTGCTCTCCTTCTTCTTGTTATGCAACTTTTCCCTCAGATTTGTTGAAAAACTTGTGCAAAACCTACAAATGGTAGCAATAAAGTTGGAGATAATTAGTTGTTAAGTTGAAAATGGAGAACAGAGGTTGTTTTTATAAACAACCATTCGAATGGACGGTTGAGATAAATCTTCTAGAAAGATTCTAAGATCAATGGATGAGAATGCATGAGAGAGATGTTACGAAATGGATGGTTGAGATTAAGTCTCGAAAAAGATGCCAAGATCAATGGTCCAGAATTGATGCACCAAGAATATGCCATGCATGGAAAAGCTATGACGCCGACGACTATGACGCCTGACAGCTATGGCAGACATGCAAGACATGCAGGCTATGACAGAAATGAATGTTATGATAGGGGATTATGACAGAGCATCTTTGACTAGGTGGAGGTGGATAAATAATTTATTTTAAATAATTTATTCAAAAATGGAGAAAATGGACAAGTGGAAAATAAATTATTTATTTAGAGAAAATGACAAAAGGAGCATTTAATTAAATTTATCAATTTAATTAAATGGAGAGATGAAAATTAGTCCTTAAATAATTAATTTAGATTAATTATTTAACAGGGGAGGTGGCATGAGATAGTTAAATAATTTTAATAATTATTTAACTATAGAAGAATTAAAGGACCATGAATAGATAAATAATTAATGGTAATTATTTAACTATAGATGAAAGGTGACAAAATAATTAAATAAATAATAATTTATTTAACTATTGAAGAAGAGGGAGAAATTAGTGACGCAATTAATTTATTTAATTGATCAGGATAGAATAAAGATTAGAAAGTGAATTAATTAAATGATTATTAAAAATTATTTAATTAATAGAGGAATATGATCAAACATAATTGAATAACTAAAATTATTCAATTATCGAAGGACAAGGAAGAAAAATGACACTCGCAGGCTTAGGACATTTTTTAGTGTCTACAATCCCTATCCCTCAAAAGGATAGGTTTCCAAACATTGACATTGTCATTATGGAAGTGTAAATACTAACACGAGGTTTGACTAAGGCAAGCCCTTAAATGGAACAACCCTTGCTATCTCTTTGAATGTGTTGGTTTTAGGTTTGAAGGAGATTGGAGGAAGTTTGAAGATCAATTATCTATTATTGCAATCAAAACCCTACCCCTTGACAACTCATGAAAATTCAATTACAAAAGTATCCGACAGTGATTTGAGAATGTGACAAGTTGAAACAAAAAACCCTAATCTAACACCAGAGTATGGAAACAAATATGAAATCTCTCTACAAGGACGCATTCATCCAGGGTGAATTAGTCCAAAATTAGCTTTAAACTTGTAGGATGGGTGCACAATGTCTTGCTCTGTCCATTTCAATTGTTCGAATTTGTTTGTGGTCCTTTTTGTGTTTGTTGTATTTGTATCAGAATAATAAATTACATCATTAGCTTAGTTATTACATTGCATTTCATTCTTAGGTCCATTTTAGATTTTGTCAAGGGCTAGTTGACTCACCTTTCAAGTTGTAATTCAATCATATAAAATTTGAGGTGATCAAGGTTTGATACCAAATGAAATAAATTATTTGAAAAATGCTTCCTAAACTAATCTTAGAGAATATTATCGTATAAAACTAAGACCTTTATGATTATAGAAAAGATAAACACATTTAAAATATAAATAAAATCATATCACAATATAGGTGTATGTGGGGAAAACCATTTTGGGAGAAAAACACCACACTCCAAAGTAGTCCAACATATTATTTGATAATCTAAACATAATTACAATACACTTTCAAAGTGAGCCTTTATAAGAGAATCACCAACTAAATATCTAGAGTGACTTTGGTAGCATAACAAAAACTATAAAATCTCTATATATTGCCTCCATCTCAAACACCTTGTAAATAGGAGATGTAATGCACAAAACCATTAAATTATAATTATAAAACCATGAGTTAAAACCACCTAAAAAGTGGCACCCAAATACCTAGTTAGAAATGACCCAAATCACAAGATGAGTTCACAAGCTAAAAATTGTATATTCCTTCCACTTTTCATAAGCATGCCATAATCCTCACACCAAATTGGTTTTTATTTTTCTTCATTATCTCCATTCAAATATACCTTATAATGTGTCATAATATGCATCATTAGTTAGGCAAGAAGTGTAACTGCCTCTTACAAATATTTCTATGTTTTGGATTTTTTACATTTTTGATGCAAGAGACTCAAATTTAAAAGGCCATAAATTTTGATTAGAGGCTTTGGGGCCATTTTTTAAATTGCAGTGCTAAAAAATATTTACACAATAAGAAACCCTATAAGCAATGTCAAATGACCCAAAAAAAAAAGTTTTCCCAAAAGCAATATCTATAGCTTGAAAATTGAGTTTTTAATATTTCATAGTCTAAAAAATATATTCTTCATACACTCAATAGTAAGAAGAAGGTTGAGACTCATTTCCTAAAAAATAAACTCTTACTTGCTTGATTTTAACCCTAAAACAAAGTAATTATGGGTTGTTGTACTATACTTTCAAATTTGAGGTTTGTTGAGTTATGTTTTATATTAATAGGGCTTAGAAATTCATGGTGCTCTTATTTTTCATTGACTTGAATGCGTTCATGATTTTTTTCCTCAAGTGGGATATTATCAATCTCTTGATTTTCATAGTCTCAACAACAATAAACATCTTAGGATTGATCTTTTCTTAAAGACCAAATCCAATCTTGTGAAGAATTCAAGACAAGTAATTTTTTCATGTTGCATGGTGGAGCGAACTTGAAATTCATCATGTAAAACTAGATCCTCTAAGTTACTTGAAAGTCCTATGATCAAAATTTCATTATTTATTTTTTCCACCATCTTTAGTTGTTGAATTCAAAACTTGAGATTGAGGATTTACAAGATTCAAGTATTGAATTAGGGTCATCATGACAAGTCTCTATCTTATTTATTAAGAGGTTTTCACTCATCTAAATATTAAACATGGATTTGTTGTTCTCTTCATATTAATTTTTTTTTATAGAAATCGTATGAATCTCAAGGTTGTCATACTCTTTAGTCATGGATGTCACGGATGTACATGTTTATTGTCATTTAATTTTGTTTAGTTGATATGTTTTCACAATGAAGTATATCATATGATTGGTCATTTTTAGTCACCTCTACATTGATTTTAACTATCTTAGTTGGGTTTATGATCTCACTATTAGATTATTCATTAGATTTAGATAAATAATTCTCTACACTTATTTTTAATAGTTGTAATAACAACATAAGTCCCACAAAAGATCACATTAGGTGTGAAAGGAGTTGTATATTGATTATATATTACTAGTAAAAATGATTTGGTTGAACCCTAACACTCATTTAACTTTGTTGGAGTTGGTAACTAGTCTAATTTTGTTGAGAAAATGGTTCACATGGTGTTTTTGTGGACCCTACATGACATGATTTTGCTAATATGCTAATTATGGAAGTGTTACATATATCGACTATTATAATTAATTAGATTGGAACTCAATGATGAATGAATGTAAGAGGGGGAGATATTTTGACTAGTTTGATAATTTAGTAATGAATTATAACTTGTTTTCTCCAACATCAAATACCTTTTACAAAAATCTTCCCAAGTGAAAATTATTGGTATTATTTGACAAGGTCTTGGATAAATGGTATTAGTGCTTGTAAGAAGAAATAATAAAATTTATTATTTGTTGACACATATAGTTTGATCAAATTTTCCAATGTCTTGCAAAATCTATGAGTAAAGTTTGAAACTAATTCATTTATAACTCTACCCATGAGCATTTATTTAGAGGTAAAGTGTTTATATACCACTTGTATATAAGTAAATATCATATAGGTAATGTCTTTGTACATAATTTGATGTTGCACAATCTAGTCTTTGAATGTTTGTGTTATATTTTAATATGATTTAATGATCCCAAGGAGTAAAAGAAGGGAGCCATTTGCAAAAATGCCAAGGAAGCTCAAGAGATCCCTAGGGATGCTTATGGGACAACCAACTTTAACCTACAACTCAACATTGAATCCACAAACTACATTTAAAAAGGGATAAATTTATGTTTGTGCATGTTTCTATTCTCTTTTTGGTTTTGATTTTTGATTTTTATATCTTTTAGATTTTAATGAGGTTTTGGAAACTACAAAGAAGTTTTAGTGGTGTTGTGTTTGTAATGATCCATCAAAATTCTTTCTAGGCCCTCCTAGTGTTAGGTTTGTTGATGCATGTTTTGACACATCAACACATGGAACATATTTGTTCCCTTTTTGAAAGAACTTGAGTAATCTAGTATGTGATAATTTTAATTGTCCTATTTAAGGATTTCCAATGGAATATTAAAATAAAAATACAATTTATTTATTGAATTGATTGTGAAAGTGTTTATTAGTTGTTTAAGAAATCATACAATCTAATAAAAAATATTTTCAATCACTAATTAACCATTAGCTTCCAAACTTTAGATTTATTAATCAAATTTGATTCATTATTTGGACAAAATGAAAGTGATCTATAAAAAGGGGGACAATGAGCTTGTCAATCTTTTCCTCTAAAAATTACTTGATGAGTAATAAATTTGAGTTGTAACCATTCCTGTGATTGAATTGTTGATTCACAACCAACACAAGAGGTAGCATCTTTTAAGGTGATAACTATGGAAGAAATAATTGTAACTGCCCTATATTATGCATACATTGTAGGTACAACTTCCATAGTTGTGTAAGATGTATGTTTCATGTTTATGACTGCCCTATAATATTCAAATTGACTATGCAAAATAATTTCTATAAAAAAATCTCTAATATATATATATTTAAATACATCTAATGCTCCTGAATTTAATGCAAAGAACCCAATACAATATGGTTCATGATTGGAAAACTAGAGAAAAGGAAAGGAAAGAACAACAAAAAATGATTTTTTTCTCATAAGAAAATGTTTTGGTTTTCAATCCTTTTAAATTCAAACTTTTATATGTAAATAATATTTTGGTAGAATGGTAAATTAAAGAGATTTACCTCCTAAACAACCATATGGGACAAAAATTAATATAATATTTTATTAAAAGCCCATATTTGTAAGGAGGTAATTTATGAATTTGACATTACAAAATGACAAAATATGTTTAAGAGCCCCCTTGGAGCTTCTTAGGTCACATAGCCATACCACAAGATTCATTAGTATCAGACACTTGGGACCTACATAATCTTTGTTTTCAAAAATAGGTTCAAGTTTCCAACTTTAGGTTATGACCATATCTAATAGTATTCTTAATGCATGTATTCATTTTGGATCAATAAACTCACATGCGTTTTAGATCTTCATGCTCCTTTTTTCATAGTTCAACACATACAAATCTTTGTGGAAATGTTCATATGGTAACACATGAATGAAACCCCTACAACCACCAAAGAAGATAGAATATCAATATTCTTTTACAATAACTATATGAATCATCAATACCATATAAGATATATATGACTATGGGCACGCGCTATGAATTATCATTTGCATTTAAACATCTAACTTTTCTAGCATAATATAAATATCACTCTTCAAAAAACCCTAATGATGTTCATATATTAGATAAACATAATCTTGTGAATTTCAAAAAGTATACACATGTTTAGGTTTTGCATTGTCTCATGAGGAACACATGCATATATAATATGTTGAAAAGTTATAGAATGTGGAGGTGAATGGGGATCAAGCAATTAAAGTGCACAGTTACAACAAAAATATAACCCCAAATAATATTAAAATATTGGGTCATGGAATTTCTTGCACATTTGAATCCCACTATATAACATGTAGTTAGGTTTGTGGGATTTGGGAATATGCTTGCAATATGTATGCATATGTGATTCAGAGGCCTAAAAAGACACGTGGGGCAAATTTGTGGGGTTCATATGTAAGTTTATAATAATTGTAAATGGATGATGCAAATTTGATTATACATAGAGATAATGATTTATAGGATGCAAATACAAGTTAGCAATTAGCAATGTGCAAGGTTGAAAAGGAGGTCTACAAGTAAAAAAAAGAACTTGGTGAGGTTGCAAGTTCATGATGAAAGGTTGCATTTTGGAAGAGATGTGCAAAGGTGCATGCGAGATTTGCAAGTCCACAAATTAAGAAGCATTATAGGGTTATAAGATTTAGGGGAAAATTATCATATTATAGTTGATACAAGGGTTTCACAAAGAGGTCTACAAGTCTAGTATATGAGGGTTGTGGAGTCACAAGTTTTGGATGTATGCGAGTGGTTTCTAATTTTTATGAGAGTACACAAGAAGCCCACAATTCTAAAAGTGTATTAGTATTATATGGTTATGAGGTTGAAAGGTAGGTTTGTAATTTATAAGTTTTATAAATGTGCAAATGGTGTCTAAAATTTTATGGGCCTGTAAATAGTGAGATGTGGGTAATGAAAAATAAATTGTAGTTTGAATGTAGATGGAGTGTTGCATCCTAGGTTTCAAAGTATGCAAATATATGCTAGTAGAGGAATACAGGGATGAAATGTAGGAATGCATATTGTAATTAGGCAAATGGAGTTTGAAACTCTACAAGCCTTTCGATAGTTGGTTGTACGAACAAAAGATAACTAGGAAAAATATATTTTGCATGAAAGTTGTGAAGGTGCAAGTGAACTTTTTGGGTTTCCTCTTTGTAACTTTGTGGAATTGTGGAGTTGGAAAGTAAGTTTGCACAAAATTATAAAAGTAAAAATGGACTACAAAACTCCACTAGTGTTAAGATTTTACAACTTTCCTAAAACATTTTACTCCAACTTGGAAACCCACCTCTACTTGTAATCAATTTGACCCATTTGAATACATAATTTGGCATACATTATGGCTCAATGACTTGGATGGCTCTTGGCATCACTTAACATGCTCATATGTGGAGTTGGAGTTCTAAAATGAGCTGTAAAAACTCATAGAAAAGAAGATTTTACTATCATTAACACTCAATCTTGGCTCACGTTATACATATTTCATTTTACATGACATGGAATAAAACCTTTTCACCTACATGGAACTTGAATGAACAAGTGTCTAATAAATTTAGAATAAGATTGAATAAGACAATCATGAATGAGTTAAACTAGATCAATGTTAATATTTTAATGAAAATAAAATTAGTACAATCATGACCCAATTTTAAAATAAAACATGAAAATTCAACCAAGACTAAAATTTTAAAGGTTTGCAATCAAGGAACATGGTAAAACCTATTGCCAAACTCACACAAAATAACACATTTCAATCTTTAGGACCCAAATCACAAGCAAATCTAAACACAAGGGTCCCTAATTCTAGAAGAATATAGTTGTGTTGTGTAGGCCATGATAGGTTAAGTAGTTGGATTGAGTAGAAAAATTAAATTCTCTGAAGTGACCCATTGAATTTAAATACATAAGGCTCATAACTCATCTTATTGGTGACATAAAATAGTAGGACACACAATGAAGATATTATTATTTTTTGATAGCTAAGGGAATCAAGCAACCAATCACCTAGAGAATATAAGCTATTGACCACAAGGAAATCCACCTTATAACCTTTAGATGATGCACAAGGCCTCATGCCACCAATTGCAATTAGGTAGGATTCAAAATTGAGATGTACATGATACTACTAGAAACTATAGACTATTTTACCCTACCCTCAAGGCTACAAGGAAGATATTTAATCTTAAAAGCATAGGAAGAAGTGTAACATAACAACTATTCTTGTAAGTAAATTTCCTAAGTTTTCACTTTCAAGTACTATTTTTCCAAACCATTGCATTAAAAAAAAATTATTTTCTAATGAGAGAAAGAATGAACATAAATGACATAATAAATCCCATGCATTGATTTTGTTTCTAATACAATAATCATCATGATACAATATTCTAAGATTGTAGATAATTACATACATAGCTCAACTGAGCTTCAAAGCAACAGATACAAATGGTCCAAGAATATTCTCTAAAACTTGATTGCCAGCTAAGGAGGAGAAGCATCACTCAAGTGCTTTTACACCAGCCACATACTCATATGCGGTCCCTCACACATCTATCAATGAATAGATGGCCCTACCCTTCAATGAAGAGATTGGTGAAGAAACCTCATATCATTAACCTTAGTGAGCTTAGTGATGTGTCCTACATAACTAGAACTTGTAGGCCTTACAAACTTGATCTAGCATGCATAACAAGGAACACAATGATCTGATAGTGGAGCCAAAGACAAAACACTACTTTGGCCAAAGTATTCTCACTTAGTACTTTGAGTGATAGTCATCCTATTCACATTCACTACCCTAGCTCGTTCTACTTTAGACCATTATATCTATGCATAGGTAAACCTTCAATAGGTAATCCTAACCTCCAATTTGGCCTATTCCCTTTTCCAAAACTAGATAGCATCTCTACCAAAAGAACATAAACAAAAGTATAAGTTACCCTCCCTTCAATGGATAACCTAACCCTAGGATTTAAATCATAAGCAATCTAAGTCCATAAAACCATAACTTAACAAGTTATTCCAAATTTGTCATTCCTAGTGTATAATACTATAGACGTCAACAAACTCTCCTTAATAGGAAGAAAATACAAGCACTTATATGGAAAACACATCAATCACAAATTTTCCTCTTTATAAGCAAATATGCTTTTCTCTATTATAAGCAAATAGAATTTTCTCTATTATAAGCAAATAGAATTTTCTCTATTATAAGCAAATAGAATTTTTTCTATTATAAGCAATCTAATGCAATTCAAAAACACATAATCAAGATAGTAATCTTTCAGATTTAAAGATAAAATAGAATAAGATAGAATTCCATGCTTGTCAAATGCTTAACCCAATTGACTCTAGAACTTCCTAGCTTGGCCTTCTCTTGAAATCAACTTAGATATCAACCTTCCTTCACTAAATCTCACTAAAATTCTCTCACCAAAAGCTCTCAGCAAAATAACATTCACTCAATGAAAACTACAACATAGATGGCAACGTATTGTTGCATATGAAAAAGTGTAAGAAATGAGGTATGATCGACCTATATTTATACACAAGATTCAACCTCACAAGGCTAAAATTAAGGTTCATAGTTTGCCACTTCCCAGCCATTTAAAATCGTCTCAGCTTAGAAGAAGAAAGGTGGCGAACTTACATGAAGATAGTTATTGATTCATCACAACAAATTGATCTAATGATCGACATAGTAGGTTTGACACATTCAAAATAGCACATGTTTTAACCTAGCTAATTGGTTTCAAGCTTGTTAGACTTCTAAAACATTTAGATAATTCATATGGTGGTCCCAAGTTTGTAGGTTATTCCATATTAACAAGGTCTGTGGTTTAGCATTTGAAATAGTCTATCACAAATTTGTTGTGCACTTATACAGTTGACTAAGTCAAAGCCAAGTAGTTGACACATTATGATTCGACCTGTTTGCATTTATATTTGTATTTTGAATTGGTACATTATGTATATGTTACACTATATTTCCAATCATTGACTAATTCAACAAATCAAAACCTCACATATTCATTATCATTTAATTTGAAATGATATATACACCTTTACATTTTCCTGAGTGCTATTATATAGTGCGCTATATTGTCTCATTCATCGACCAAAGCATAAACTTGTATGTATCGACCTTTATTACTTTGCATAATACATGTATAAATCGGCCTTTATTACTTTCTACACACACACACATATATATCTACATGTATGTACATATATATCTACATGTATATATATATCTACATAATACATATATATATATATATATATATATATGTATGTATATGTGTGTGTATATATATATTCATTTATATATATTCCATATCAACTAAATATGTATACATTTGATATTCAAATGAATAAGATCAAGTTAATATACACATACCTTATCATTTATATATATATATATATATATCAATATGCATGTATATGCATGTATATGTATGTATACATATGTATATATCTTATATATATACATTTGCTAACTCAATCACACACATAAACAATTACTATCTCATTGGCAGATATATACACACACACACACCAGTCATATTGTCCTCTTGATTTCTCCATGCTCACAAGCAACCCGTCCATAAGCGCACATAAGTATGCCTACCTATGCACTCTCATGTATGCGTTCCTTCATGCGAATGGATTATCATCAACATGCGTGTGTATACACATATATACATTCAACACATGTACATCTCATCAATCAAGCATTGCACTATAAAGAAGTAATCGCATGCATCAAGGACTAAACATAAACCAAGAATGCTCCTAACAAAATTCAAACTCCTTTCTATTGCAAACACATCATGCTAAAGGACAACTTACCAATTCCTAAACACTATGACTTGACTCAACATTCTACTAGTGAGTGTGTGTGTGTATAAGCTCAATTAGGTTTCGTTACTGATTACTTCACCAAGTTCTTCTCCTGAGTGATACTTCCCCTCCCTTTCAAGGATTGATTCTGAACCTGCATCCAACTTAACACATTTTCATGGTAGTTAGCCATTTATCAATACAATATTTGCAATATCCTTTTCATAGTTAGAATATCAATTCAATAACCATTCATTCCATACATGCATTTCATCACATAACATTAAATGAAATAAGCATTCATTCACTTTTGATAAGCAAAGTACAATCACATATATTTATATCCAATCAGAATTTCAAATACATTCACACATGCGATAATTACCCTAACATAGTAATAGTAAATAGGTAAATGCACAATGGGGTGTGACAAGAAGGAGAAGAAATCCTAAAATTGCGAGAAGTGTTATTTGATTATGAATGAGCCCATTAAAGACCCATTCTTACAAGTATAATAGTCTAGTATCATAAAGATTGAAGTAAAATCCACTCAAATCAAGTCTCAAAGAAAATTGATACTAAGTAAAAAAAATCGACTTCATTCTAGTATTAAAACAAAAAATCATCAATTAATCTTTAATATTTTGATAAATTTAAATAACTTAGAAAAAACCACCAATAATAAATACACCAATTCTTAACACTGAACCAAAAGAATTCTATAATTCATTAAATGGATTTTATATGTGCCCTGGTGGCCTTAGCTTTGACAACACAATGCTAGTTTGTCGTCCTATATATATATATAGAGTAAATAATTTTCTGACCCTTCGACTTTTGTGAAGTATGGACATTGGTGAGGAGGTGAGAGAGGCTCTGAGACCATTCTCAAGCAATAACAGCGATGATAAGCTCGAAGCCCTTGCGAGAGCAGCCATTGAAGTAATACTGCAAGAGAAAAGCGAGGAGGCGGCTCTATCCGACGATTCCCTGGGGGATGACATAGTGCTGATAAAGCGTAGCTACTCGGCACTGGTGTGTATCTTCTTGGAGGCCGCCCGCACAGACCTCTCTTCTCCTCATTTCCTTGCCTTCCTCACAAACCACTGCTCTTTGCCCGCCTCCGCCGCATCTCCTCTCTGCGACCTACTCGCCCAACACAAGCCCCAATTGCGAAGGGCTCTCTCGCCTACTGCTAACCATACTTACCTGCAACGTCTCACTGGAGTTGAGTGGAGGCTCGATTACTGCGTCTCCGCCTCACAGGATAAGGGTCTGAAAGAGCTACTCTATTTTCTAGGGCTTAAGACCCTCGATGTGCATTCGGCTAGCCCTTCAGAGGCCACGCTTGAAATTGCCTGTACGGTGGAGCAGCTGCAGGATCTTCTTGCGCAGCTGAAGGACGCCTGTAAAGCCCTTGAAAGGGGTTTATGATCAATGTCTCAAGTCACTGTAATTTAGCCATTCGATCGAATCATGCCAGGTAACATTAATTTCTTACAGGCCTTACAGGCCACACCTTTACTTGTTTCCCATGAACACAAAGCTGTTGTCAAGGAGCATTAGAGCCTAGCCTATGTTGTAAAATTCAGTGGACTGAATAAAATTTGTTTAGTAGCTGTTAGTGAGCTGCAAATGAACTGTAAAATTTGTTTACAAATTGTATTATTGTCTTCCCAGAGCAATTAATTAATGGGTATGATTATACATGTCCAATCTTATTAAATTAAGACCATTTGCAAATTCTCACGTTTTCTGAATTTTGCGAGTGTTGGGTGAAGTTTCGTGTAATCTTGAACTCTATTCCTGAGATTTCCAAACATGGCGATACTAGAATTCAGCCCATAATTATTAAGTCACAACCTTGCTACATGACTGCTGGAATTATTTGCTGCCTTGTTACTATGAACTAACTATTTAAAGTTAAACTGAGTCACAAATGCTCCCCTGGTACCATTAACCTTGGTGGGTAATGATTTTTTCCTAAATTATTGGGTTGGTATTTTTTTGGTCCTCCTGGGTTACTTTTGCACTAGATTACCTTATTGTGTACTAAGTCGAGTTCAAGAACTTTACATAGAATCGGAGGCTGCAGAGCATCATTAAATGAAAATCAATATACACTAGCAAGGATTTTTGTAGCTGTAATTGACAAACAGATAAGGTCCCAATTGTGAATGGTACTATTGTCATGTTTTCTCCGAACATTTGGTTTATTGGTATGGTTTATATGTCCAATTTTATAGAATTATTAACATTTCCAAATTTCCACATTTAGATAATTTCTGATAGTTGCAATTTTATATTCTTCATCAGTATAATTTATACATTAAACAAATTTGTTTAAAGTAGGTCTAACAGTTTTGCAGGTGGACTAGATTCCTTTAATTCAGTCAATCTTTTTCCCACTCAGCAGGCCGCAGTCTGAAATCATATGAGAGTGATACAAGGATTAGAGCAACATATTTTAAGTTTTGGTGCATATATGTTTTGTTTTTTTCTTTTCATTAGATGCCTCAAGAAACACATCCTAAATGGGCTGCACTGCAAAACATACATTGTGTTAGATACTGGGTTTTAGAGGTATGTTAGACAGCAGTTGGAATGGAACCCTAGAGGGCAAGACATATCTCATGGTAGTTGGTAGTTAACCAAGGCCTTACTTCTTTTGCCTTGGGTACACACCCCTACACACTAACAAGGACCTTGACAAAATATATTGATGGACTCTTTGTTAACAAGGACTTTCTAGACCAATAGGAGTCCAAGTTCTGGATACATACTCTTGTGGCAGCTATGTTACCAGAAATAGAAATTAGAAATGCAATGGAAACAGCAACGTGATCGAAAATGGAGTTGAAGGAGGTTGTGCATAAGAAACAAATTAGAAACTGTTTTTATATAGATTCATCTGTTTCACATTTTTCTAATTTTTAACCATTATACCCATTGAATGCAATAATATGGACAAATAAAATAATATGATATAAGCATTGAGAGCTAAGATTTGTTCTTCTACTTTAAAAAAATTAATCACAATCAGCAAACGTATGCATGTAAAAGACTAACTCACTAAAAATATATATCGGTATTCTCTACATTCTTTTAGAACACAAACCCTATTTAAAGCTAATAAGCTGCAGAAGAACTTTAATCTGATTCTTTTAGAAATTTCGAGCTCCTAAATCAATATTCTCTACACAGAAATTTTTTCCGGGTAGAGATACTGCTTAATAATAGAAAGTGGGGAAGTTGATTTTAAATTAGTTTGATGTCATGATTTAACAATGCAGAAGGAACCTAACATTCTGGAACACAAGCCCTATTTAAAGCTGCAAAAGTTTGTGTGCAGCACCAAATTATTATATCGTTTTTGAACAAACTTTAATAGAATTTTCAAATATCTTTGATACAATTGTTATAATCAGGGATTGCAAGATTGCAATTCATCATATACCAAATATTTGATTAAACTAGTTTAACAGATTATGGAGGGTGGAAGTAGCTTCAATCAAGCCTTGCTGGAATTCCAATTTACTAGAGACATAATCTATCATTAAGAAATGGTTGCTGCTTGATTTCAAGATTGCTGGTTCCTTCATCAATGACATCTTCTTTACATGTGTTGTGAAAAGTAAGATTCAGTTACATAAAATATTTATTAGAAAGCTGCTTTGAAGTCGTTTCAAGAGGAGCCATGAAAATAATGTTCAGTTCATCAACAACTTGCAGATGACCATGAAAAGGAGCCATGAAAATAATATTCAGTTCATCAACAACTTGCAGATGGCCATGAAAAGGAGCCATTTCTGTTGTATGGCCTATGTGTTTGCATTTGTTTCAAAAGTAATAGATTCCTTGTTTGCAACGGTCATTGGCTGATGAGATGGGTTGCAGGGCTTAGAAATGGAAAACGCAAGAGGCTCATTGCATTTCTTGCAACACGGTGTGGCATTAGCCTACTGGGGCTTGATCTGGGTCTTTTGCCTGGCACCACCATTTTGTTACAGGAACCAAAGCCCTGTTGCCATACTTAGATAATTTTCTTCTTCAACATAGAAATTGCTGTGTATATAATGTTGATCAATTTAAAAGTTTAAACTAGAAATAGTTTTTCAGGTCACTAAGGGTGGCGTCCCATGGAGGGGGGCTTCCTGAAAAGTTTCAGCAGGTGCTGCTGAGAATTTTTAGGAATATTTTAAAGCTGGTGGTTCCATGAACTTAGGGTGAGGTCCCATGGGGGGCTTGGGGATCTATTTTGAAGGAGCAAGGGGTCTCATGAGGCGAAAAAATAAAATGCTACAGGATAAATTAGAATCTTTTCCTCAACAATAGCAGCCCCTACTTTTTAGATCAAAAACTTAAGTGGGTACAAAAGGGGTGGGGCTAGAAATTGCCCCACCAGCTTAGGCTTTTTCTGCCACTTGTCAATCATATGAAGTTTTAAAATTCTCACCAATTAATTTTTTTATTTTTTATTTATTTAAGCTGCTGAATTGAATATGCAAAATAATAAAATTCATGAGACCACTAGCTTCCATAAATATAGGAGCTTAAACTTTTAAGCTTAAACTGTGATACAAAATTCAAGGGACCACCCACTTAAAAATAATCCTAAAAAATCTCAGCAGCACCCACTGAAATTTTTTAGAAAGCCCCCCTCCATGGGACCCCACCGTTGTAGCACAGTTCAACTTAAAGTATTAAGCTCCGGAATTTAAGGAAGTTGGTGGTCCCATGAACTTAGTAGTGCAATTCAGCTTAAAAGTTTAGGCTCCAAAATTTAAGGAAGCTGGTGGTCTCGAGAATTTTACTTTTAGTACTTTTAAATCTATTTACATCACTTGAAAACTATATGGTATTTCGCTCTTCCACCCATTATACAAAGGTATTTGTTTACATTCATGCATATATCTGTTTTAATTAATTTTAATTATATTTAATTTCATAAAAAACTACATTACATCTGTTTACATCATATTTAAATTTTTAATTGTTTGTTTTGATTAAATGTGCAGCCTTAAGCTCATCAATGCATATCAAAGTTGGACAATTAAAACAACTAATTGGGTCATTTAAAAATAGCATCTACTATTGTATAAAAGCCTATGATGAAGAGCAGTAGCAAATAAACTGTAAATAAATAAAATCTTCAGTGAATGAAAATCCCACATTCATTGCCAATCAAAATTACGAAAATCCCACATTTATTACAAATTAAGGCCCTGTCAAATGTATTTGGTAATCTGTTAATATTTTATTTAAAATAAACATCGCATGAGTACTTCCATTTCAAAAGAGAACATGAATTTAAGGTCTAACATCTCCCACATACAAATTCTTGCAATCATATAAGAATCAAAACTTAACAAAGACAATATAAACATTTTCAAAACTAATTCAAAATTCAAAACATGTTTTGATATCTATTACATCCCTATAAAATTGATTTAGTTTTTGTTTTTATGGCTCTACATGTTTACATTATTCATATCACCATTTACAAAAGTCATTGATGCTTATCGAGCAAGTGTTGCAAATTGGATCAACAAATTCATTGGTTGGCATATTTGTTCCATTCTTAACAAAAACATCATTACATGGATCATCTTCACCTTGCACAACATTTAATGTCATATTATGCAAAATACAACAATAAAGAATAGTTTTTGGAAGTACTTCCAAATTTGGATGCCACATTTTCGATTCCAAAATCTGCCACATGTTTTTAGCCTTCCAAATGCACACTCTACCACAATACATGTTGATGACAACTTAAAATTGACTTTCCTCTGACTAGTTGTTAGACCTCCATTGAAAGGTGAAATTAACCATGTCAACAATGGATATCCACCATCATCAATAATGTACTTTCTCATATTTAATTAGCCAATTGACATTGGATGACCATTTAATCTCTGCCCACCTTTTAATCTCTGTCCACCATCACACATTTTATGAAATCATGAATTTTGTAGAAGTCTAGAATCATTTATAGAATCATGCCACCTTGTAAAAATTTCCATGAAATACATATTACTATCAACAATTGCATGTAATGACTTACTATAGTTATGATCACAATCATACCAATCAGAAGAACACTCGTTAGTTGGAAGAAAAAAATGAATGTGAATTACATCTATAGCTTCACAACAATTTGGAAATCCTTGTTTTAAACAAAAGCCTTCTTTTACATGCTCAAGTGTCATGTGGTTACTAGGCCATTGAATATGACTTAGAAATCAAATATAAAAGACATAAATGAACTCTTTTTACAACTCTTACCACAGTTGACTTTCCACAACCAAATAGTTTACTAATGTTAAACATTGTCAACCCAGATGACAATCGTAAAATTGCAATGGCAACCTATTTCTCTGCTGAAAGGACCCTGCTTTTTATAGTTGTAACAAATGAATATGGTATTTCACTTTGTTTTAGGTCATCATTCAAATTTTCACAAAGATTTTGAATCATGCATACAACAACAAAAAATGTTGTAGAGACATTCATAATCACATCTAACTTGAAAAATGTAGTGGTTCCACCAATGCAAAGAGCGTGGTTTTACATACCACTCCCCCTGAATCCTTCCTTCCCACCGAGAAACAGAGAATGTTCCGTCAATGTCACTTTCCGGCTCAGAAGTGATTGCATGAATCATTGTTTCCATGTCATCTAATTACATGTTTGATGATTATCTAAAAAAAATCTATTCTACATCTATTTGAGTTTTGAAGACCATTACAAATTTGTAATGCTAATTGAATAATATTTGATGCAGTGGCAAGAAGATATATTTTTTTTTATTGAATTGGAATTCATTATGCAATAGTGATCTCCTCCTTGCAAAACTACAAAATCCAAAAAAAATCATCAAGTTTCTGAGGCTTATATACAAGAATAATATGAACACTGTAGAGAAATACACCGTGGTAAATTAATCAAAGCAAAAACAGGAAAACATTAAAAGGTCACCCATTCATATATTTCCTATTAAAAGGCAGTTATGTATAGGAGGGAAAACAAATATTGTCTTATCAAAGGAAGTAAATTTCTCATGTTCTATGCTACCTATTGTAAAAAGCAGCCTACAAAGGTTCTAAATCTCCATTGGAAGAAGTGGCAGCATTTTTTCCTTTGGAGCAAACTGCATGAAGGTTCAAGAATTCTGTCATTTTAGATTTGGATGATTGGTAATTGAGGAAGATAATCAGAGATTGTTTGAAGAGGCTTCCAAGGAGGAATTTTAGACAATCTTGTCTACTTTCAAAAGGATAAAAGCTTGGGCTCATTTGGATGGACAATTGAATTTTTTCTTGGTTTTTTAATTCTGTGGGTGATGATATGTTATAAGTTATTTTTGGAAGTGAGGATTTTAGGTAAGGTTCTGGGTTGCTTCAATACTACTTTTATAGTGCTCATGCCAAAGCATGACAAGCTTGAATCATTTGACAAGTTTAGGCCTAGTGCATTATGTAACTGTGTGTACAAGATAATTGCTAAAGTTCTAGCTGTTCGACTTAGAGAGGTTTTATTTGGTTTCATTTCTCTATAGTTGATGCACTATTTGCTAAATGTTTTCAGCCATTGAACTCCCACGACCATATCTGCTTCTCAAATAGCTACCAAATAAAAACCGCAACTGAAAACACAATCCAACCATTCCTTTGCATTCCATCATAGTGTTGTTCACTATTAATATTTGAAAATTCTGCAGACATTCAAACTGTATATTCAAAGAACTCACTAATTTGCTATCAGTAAAATTGTTACAGCAGGCATTGCTAATAAGAGCTATGGATGTTCTGCCTTTAATCTTTTGCCTCCCTCAGATTTTGATGCTGTGGAAAGCCTACGAGGCTCAAAGGCTTAAAGGCATTGAGGGAGACTGTAAGAATATCTAATTGTTAGGTCCTTCCAAATTTACACTTTCATCTTCCTCTCAAACTGAATCTTGTGGGTCACCTCTTCCATCTCCATGAGATCCTCATCTGAAATTTCAAATTTTGAATTCATTTAAGTCTTGACAAATCCCCAATTTGAATCCTTTCTCAAACATGCATACCAACTACACACCATGGAGAGATCTTCTCTACCAATAAACTTGCTTGATGAAATTCTCTCAAATAATATGCCATTGTGCATTCTTGTTTCATTTTCTTGAGGTCCAGGAAACAATTTTCCAGGGCATAGAAAAAAAAATTATAAACAGAGGTGTTTAAAAGCCCTTCCAGTTGGTTATGTTTGAGTGGCCAACATCCTCATCCTCTATTCATTTTCAACCATCTACCACCATTCAAAATCTGGTGAATATGGTCAATCTACATGTGATTCAAACCAAAAGAATTGATGCTTATTACTCTAGCATTTTTTTTATTCAACTCTATCTCATTCCTAGAAAAAGGATTTTCAAAATATTAATATTCTTGCCATCTCGACCTCTTCTTAGATTTCATGGTGCATGTCAATCATTTTCTTCACCATCATTTTAATTGCTCCACTCTCCATTTATTGATATAATCTATGCACCCACCATTCTGCTCATCCTTTTCATGGTTTCAATTAGCCCCTTGGATATTTGATAGCCTCCTCCATGGATATTGCTATCTCTGATTTCAAGTTTTCCTCTGCATATGATAGTAAAGTCATTGCAGGTGTCCCACCACAAAGCCAAGAAAGTGCTCTAAAACTACTTCTACAATCTAAACCTGCGACTCAAATTGGACATGAATCTGAAATTTTAATATGCTGAAATTCTGAAAGCACATCTGTCCTAAAAACTTAGAACAAAAATTTGAATATTTTAGACTGATATCAGAAGTCAGTATATCTAATGAAACGAGACACAATTATTATTTCCATTAATACATAAGACAAGAAAATTGTTCAGAGAAGGTCTGGAAACCATCTCAAGTCCAAAATCGCCAAGACAGTATGGCTGTTGCACTTGGCCAAGAATTTAAAAAGAACTCTCTAAAACTTCCCAAACCTTTCAAACAATGTGTTTGAATGAACTTTTAGTTTTGTGCATTCTTTTTCCTCCTAACTCAATATTTAACGTTTGTGTTATTCTTTTAACCACATATCCAACCTTTACATGTATTTACATGTTTTATTCTTAAGAAACAATCTTTGTCCAGTGCTTGCTTTATTTGTTTTATTTGCTTTAATCTATTTCCCTTAATACCAATTGCACATTTTTTAAAAGAGTAGTTCATGCCACCCAGGATGAAACATCCTTGCTCCACTAAATAGAGATTATCTCACACTATGCATTTGAAAATCCCGCAGCTAGTTCCATAACATGATTTCAAAACAAAATACAATACAGGGCTCAGATACTTAAATTTGTCAATGTAGAAACACTGAAAAAACATGAATGAGCTACAATTCAAAAGAGGTAATCACTAATTATAGAATTGTCACAATGATTTTGAGGTGCGGTGACAATTAATGAGGAAGTAAAGTTCTTAACTCAAATTGGTGAGTCTGAAAAATATCCTAGAATGATAGCTCTCAATTGATCAAATGCATTTGTAACATGTTGTGATTGAATTGTTAAGCAACTATTTTGTTGTAACCGGAAGACATTGAAAAATAGTCCAATAACAATTCAATCACAAGATGTTGTATTTACTATTAAATGATACAATATTCAACTAAAAAATTTGAAAATTGCACTAATTATCAGATGTTTATACAAACACAATAGAAAGCAAATGTTTTCTGTGTAGAAAGAGACCATTTGGCATCAACAAACTATATATTTTCGTTCTAAGCTACAGGAATAGTTCAAACATTTTAGGTTTATCCTTAAACCTTATAGCTATGGAAAGAGATGAGTTGGCTATTGAGCAAAATTGAAAATAAAACATTTTTGGTGTAACAGGTGGCTTTCAATAGGCGGCAGACTACCATTAGTCAAATCAATTCTGGAAGCAATCCTAGTTTCCTTGCATTCACTGGCATTTATTCTTAAAGGGGTGATGGAGAAGATTAGGAAAACCCGTTTTAATTTTTTTGTGGGTGGGAAAGAGTGACAGGGAGGAGTACATCTGGCAGTCCATTGCCAAACCAAAAGAGGAGGGGGCCTGGGGATATCAGAAATTTGAATATCTCAAGGCAGCTTGTTTACATCGTCCAAGTTTTGTGTTTGGAAGTCTTGCTAAAATATAGCATACCTTTCCAGAAATTCTTCTTAGCCTGTCTATGATGCTTTGAGGAGGAGATAAAAGGATTGGAACCAAGGCAGCTGGAATCTTGAATCTATTAATTTAACAATTCAGAAGAAAGTCTAATGAATAATTTATTTTAACTCCAATCAATGAAATTCAAGTATTTTTTATATCAACTAGTTGTTGGTTTATTATTTTCCATTAACTTTCTGCATTTTTCTTCTTGAAACACATTTACAATATCACACAGTTCATCTTAATATAATTTACAGTGGAAGTTGTGGATGTATAGAGGAAATATAATCTACAGTGGAAGTTGTGGATATTTGAAATATACTTACAACTCTACATATCTGGAAGAAGATTGCAGTAACACAGACAAGATTTGAACATTGCCAGAAATCTTTTTTCTCAAACTATCATCATTACCAGAAACTTAACATTCAATCTTAGTTGAATTTCACTTTGCATTCTGCTAAAATGACATATATATTTGATAGGAAGAATGATTAAGACATAAAATTGCAGAGAAAAAAAAAATTAAAAAAATTCACATTCAAAATTCATTGTAGCAAACAAAAACAAAATAAAAATGTCCACATTCAAAATTAATTGTACTAAATAAGCTTGAAATACACATTGTTTTTTATATAGTTATTTAGTTGTCATACAAAATTTAACTTAACTACGTATACACATTGAGCAAATCATTTTTCGTTTGAAAATTATTCAGATATCTTAAGCATTGCTTGACTAATAGAATTTAGGGCATCAACCATGCTCATTTGCACATTGACTTTTTGCTCTTCCAATTTAATCATTTTTTCATCAATTGATTCTTCCTTCCTTAATTGCCTTTCCATTAGAGCATATTCTTTTTGATGGCGTTTTATACAACTGTCCTTAGCACCCTGCAATGTAGAAACAACCAATTTGTTGTTTTCAAGAATAGTGTCTTTCATAACAATTGTTTTGAATGCTGATTTTCGTTTTTCACCTGTGCAACTTTTTTTTATTTCACTCAATGTTTTGTGAACTTTGCATGTTGCATTCACTATATTAAATTCATCTACTAGAGCATTTTCATTTGGAGAAGAAATGTTCTCACTAAATACATTTTTTTTCTTCTAAAGTATCAATATGATGACTCAACTTAAACCCTTCGACACTCTGCTAAAATGTAATCTTGGGCTTGTAATGGCGTTCTTTGAGCCGTCATTACTGGTGTTGCTCAACAATGAAGATTGACATCTAATCAGTGAGATACTCAACCATATCTTATGTTGGCTAAATCATATTTGAAGGCAATTCCTAAAATTTTTAAAGGCTTCCCTTAATCTCATAAGTTATATAATATTCCTAAAACTCATGCGCCATACATTTCATGGTATGATTTCAAGTTCAAATTCTGAAATAGTTAATTTGTCTCTTTTCATTCATGTAGGGGAGGCTTAAGAGTTCTCATGAGATGAACTTGCATGGTGATGGAAAACTTGTTTGCTACCAACAAATCTGAAAGAGCAAGAAACATGACACAACAATACATGACAATACAAGAAGATTCGATCAATCATGTCATACCCATACTCCAGGGCAACACAATCTGCAAGATTAAAAAAACTCAACTCTCTTGAAAGAGATCAACATTAAAAGGGAAACAAACATTAATGAAAGAAGGCAGGGTGCAAATCGCTGCCTCTCTAGCCAAGCAAGCTGACTCTAAAACAATGTTGCTAGGGTCGGGTGATTTCATTCCCTATTCACAGAGCAGATTACAAGCTTCCAAGATCACTTATCACAAACCACATAAATCCCAATACACAAACTCACGATAGGGAAAAACATAACAGATTGGATTATATTTATACAAACTTAGCACAAAGACATCGATTCCTAAACAAATCGACAAAAAGCAAGACATCTAATCCCAAACCGGTTGATTCTACTTTGTTCCAAGGACATTGTGGTGGTCTTCTCTACTCCCTTCATTCTTCCAAGCAACTGCTTATTCAAGAAGATCTATCGCCTGTTTTCTTCCTGGCAGCAACTACCTCCCAAAAATGGGCGATGACTCCTTTCTTGTTCTCTTGATTGATGTAACTACCACGCATATCTCCGCCATCAAATGCAGGTTTGATATGTACCAAAACAAAACAATAGTTTTCTATCATATAACAAGTGCCGCATCACAAGAAATAAGCAGACAAAATTGAAAATAAAAACCAAAACTTGAATAATGCAAGGATGCCCGTACATCAGGCTCCTCGGGGGAGTTGATTGTGAGTGTAGCTTACAAAGGGGGTTGGGTAGTAGAACTACCCTTTCAAGCTTCATGTACTTGCAACATATCCCCTTATGTTGATAGACAACTACCTGTACCATTACTTCTTCCTTTTTTTCTAGCATATGGTTGGGGTAGTCTCTCCATATATCGAACTTCTCTTCCCCATTATTCTTGTCATTCACTTTCCACTAGTTAGCTTCATTTCATTCCACACCAATGGAAGAACGAAATCCCCTTGATTTATTGTACTCTAGTTTAAATTGCTACTGCCACACCCCATCTCATCATCGTCAACATGTTTCACCCATTCTCCAAATAGCCTCTCTTTGATGCACCTTTCCAATTCATTTTGCATTTCCCTCTCCATTGCAATCATGGTAGATTCATGAAAATCAACTACAACTGTATACAAGGGCTTGGAAAACTAAGATCTTACCTCACCATTGACAGTTGCACTATTTGTCACACCTCTGATCTATTCAAGCCACTCTCTTTCAATGGCCTCAATTTGAAGAACCAAGCCATCTTCCTCATTCTCTTTCGCTATATCCACACTCTGTTTATGTAGACTTGTGCCCACGTATCCATCTAGGCACCGTTGTTTCAAACTCTGTTGTATCTCTACATCCTTGAGAATACCAATAGCTGCCCCAACTTTACAATCAACTATGCCAACACATGTTGGTTGTCCTACCTACAAATCAACACTATTTTCACTCATGCAACATTGAGGAAAATGAAGGTTCCCCTCCTTCGTTACTGCTACAACTTCTTGTGACTCCCTGTCATTTATAAATTCTCTTCGTCTTACCAACATCACCTTATTACTATTGTTGTCCTCTTCTTGTTCACGCATAGGCAACAAAGTATGCTTGATTCCATCCTTTTCAAAGGTATATGTGTTACTCCTCCCTTCATGTACAACCTTCTGATCAAATTGCCAAGGCCTACCAAGCAATAAATGACATACATCCATAGGCATGATGTCATAAATCACACTATCCTTATAAGTACCAATTTGAAATTCTACTAAAGCCTATTCATCTACCAACAACTAATGCCCTTTCTGAAGCCAAGAAACTTTATAAGGAGTAGGATGTTTAGTTCTCTTAAGTCCTAGCTTATCCACCATTTTTACAACCACTAAATTATCAGTACTACCACTGTCAATAATTAATTTGTAGCACTTACCTTTAGCTTTGCACTTCGTTTTGAATAGAGCCTTTTTTTGTACAAGTTCATGACTCCCCTTTGATGGTTTCAATAACACTCTTTTGAACAATAGAGATTCTCTTGACTCAGGTTCTTCCTTGCTTGGAGAAAATGATCCCGCACTCTCTTGATCTACTTGCACCACTTGATTCCTCCTTTCAAGCCTTGTGTAACCTCCTTAGAAATATTTTGGACATTCCCAACTCTTGTGACTCGCATACTAAATACACTTAAAACATTTACCTGTAAAACCTCTGCCTCTTCCCTGATAACCATCGCTTCTAACAGATCTTTCTCCTCTATCTTGATAACCTCCTTTTTCTGACTTAACTTGCCCTTTGGAGCTACTTGCCTCTCCATCTTGATAGTGTTGTTGTCCTTTATCTGCATAGCCTCATCCTCTACCTTGGTCTTGTTGATTCTGCTTCCTCATTAGCTTTTCCTCTATCTTACTGGCAAACTGGTAGGTTTCCTCTAAAGTTCTTGATGACACCAAAGTCAACTCATCCTGCAAACTATATTTCAACCCATTCAGGTATCTAGCAACCTTTTCCAAATTCTCTTCACAATGGCCTGGCCGAATCACCAACTTGTAGAACTCTTTTGTGTATTCCTTGACTAACATATATTTCTAATTCAAACTCTGTAGTCTTCTAAAAAGATTAGTTTGATAATTTGTCAAAAGAAATTTCTTCTTCAACTTAGTAACCATTCAATCCCATGAGGTAATCTTTTCCTTGTTCTTCCATCTCTCAAATTGGACATAGTCCCACCACATAGCATTGTGGCCCTTAAGCCTTGTGCAAGCGAATTTCACTCTTATTTCTTCTACAACTCCATACTCAAAATACTTATCCAAGTCATTAATCCAATCTATAAGTTCTTCTTTGTTTAGACTTCCCAAATATGTTGGAACCTCAATTCTTGCCTTGGCTCACACATTCATCACAGCTCTGATCAATCTTTCTTCCACTCCTTCAGGTTCTTCTTGATCTTCGTCATCATATGCTTGTGGTCACTCTTCCTCTTCAACATCACTGACATCATCGACTGGTGTTCCTCTTTGTTGTGGCCTCTCCATGGCATCCATTCATGCAGTCAAGTTCTGCAACAATTCAAGGACTCCATCATGTCCTCTTAGCTCTAATACCAAACTGATGACTCAAGTTAAACCCTCTGACGCTCTGCTAGAATGTAATCTTGGGCTTGTAATGGCGTTCTCTGAGCTATCATTATTGGTGTTGCTCGACAATGAAGATCGACATCTAACCAGTGAGATACTCAACCATATCTTATGTTGGATAAATCATATTTGAAGGCAATTCCTAAAAATTCCAAAGGCTTCCTTTAATCTCATAAGTTATATAACAGTCTCCGCGTCATACATTTCATGGTATGATTTCAAGCTCAAATTCTGAAATAGTTAATCTGTCTCTTTTCATTCATGTAGGGGAGACTTAGAGTTCTCATGAGATGAACTTGCGTAGTGAAGGAAAAATTGTTTGCTACCAACCAATTTGAAAGAGAAAGAAATAGGACACAACAATACATGACAATACAAGAAGATTCGATCAATCATGCCATACCCATACTCCGGGGTGACACAATCTGCAAGATTAAAGAAACTCAACTCTGTTGAAAGAGATCAACATTAAAAGGGAAACAAACATTAATGAAAGAAGGCAGGGTTCCAAATCGCTGCCTCCCCAACCAAGCAAGCCGACTCTAAGACAATGTTGCCAAGGTCGGGTGATTTCATTCCCTGTTCACAGAGTAGATTACAAGCTTTCAAGATCATTCATTGCAAACCACAGAAATCCCAATACACAAACTCCATGATAGGGAAAAACATAACTGATTAGATTATATTTATACAAACTTAGCACCAAAGACATTGATTCCTAAACAAATCGACATAAAGCAAGACATTTGATCCCAAACCAGTTGATTCTACTCTCTATTCCAGGGATGTTGTGTTGATCTTCTCTGTTGCTCTCCATTCTTCCAAGAAACTGCTTATTCAAGAAGATTTGTCGCCTTTTTTCTTTGTAGCAACAACTACCTCCCAAAAATGGGCGATGACTTCTTTCTTCTTCTCTTGATTAATGTAACTACCATGCATATCTCTGCCACCAAAATACGGTTTTATATGTACCAAAACAAAACAATAGTTCACTGCCATATAAAAAGTGCCACATCACAAGAAATAAGCAGACAAAATTGAAAATAAAAACCAAAACTTGAATAATGCAAGGATGCCCCTGCATCACAATACTTAGGGCCAATAGCTCTATCAGTCCCAAATTTGATCTCCATTGCATCTATCAGTTCATTTGGAAAGTTTGGTGGAAGTTATTTTTCAGCGCTCTCTGGTTGTCATATTCCAATAGCTATCATGGTTAGAGGGAATATGTGACTCAATTTCTTATCCTTTTATAATCTGGCAAAACATGCTCCCATCAATCTCGACATTAATTTGTTGTCTGAAGGACACCATAACAAGAATAGGAGTCTTGCACAATTTTCCACTTTTCAACAGATGTAGTTTTCTTCATTGCCCCACCATTGGATACTATGTCTTTCTCAATGTGTTTTGCTTCAATGAGAACCATGGTGTCTGAAATGCTCCAACGTGTCATTCCCTTCTATGCAGGAGGAACCAAAAGTGGTTTATCTTGTCCATTTGATTGTTTGGATGGTAGGTGAACTTCAACATAGGAGAAAAAACATTAGCATAATGCTCTAATGGAGTAGAGGTGAATATTTCTTCATTTTCCCTATGTGTACTTGGAGGAAAATTAGGTATGACAGTTTCATTGACTAGTTGTGTACTTGAAACAAAATCAGGGAGGTCATCATCTATCAAATATATATCTCCATCTTTTATGTCATTTTGTGATAGCATTGTAGTGAACCTCTTAAAATCAGTCTTTGTAGGAATTGGACGATGCAAATTCCTATTCATGATAATGCCAACAAAAAAATGTTTCTTCACATTGCAGTAAAATATACATTTAAAAGTTATAATATTTAATAAAAGGTTTGTGTTGATAGACATATATGCACACAAGAAATAATTACTAAGATTTTTTTTGGAAAAGCATACAAAAAATAGTCCTTAAAAATATTTCATATAGTATGTAGTAACATATGGCAATTGATTACAATAATGAATTTGGAAGTATATTGGTTATTAAGAATCATGGCACACAATGGTGCCTTCCTATTCATGCCTGTAGTTTAAGTGATAACACATGTATATAGATATACATATATACATACATATACATACATATACACATATGTACACATATATATAGATATGTATAACTCAAAGGAAGAGGAAGCAATAGTTATGGAAAATTAACATGCAATTCACTAAGAGAAGTCAATATACCATACAAAACAATCATTGAATGACAATTTAGAAGTTAGAATCATAACATCGAGTATAGAAGAGGTTAGTACAAAACTATAATCCAAATACATACAAAATCATTGCTGATTAAAGGTCTAGAAATTAAAATTGAATCATACAAAGTATCATAAGGTATCAAGTCAAATGAGTAAAAATAGTGTCAATGTTTGGTTCATCAAATAGTGGGCCTCATATCCGTACGTAAAAGTGTATTAGCTCCTTTTTGAACTTTCTAGGTTATCTAGTAGTTATTCTTGCAAAGTCTCACATAAATCAAATTATTTTTTGTTGACTATTATTTCCTATGTGACAAGGAGTGTAATTCCAATGGTTAAAGCCTCTCTATTTATGTCATAAATTCTATAAGAAATCCCCATTGTGGCATACCGTATTATAGGGCTTGATATACCTTTCACTACCAAATTTCTCTCATAAAGTGTTTCTCTCCTCAAGTAAATCAATTTCTTACTTTTTACCTTATTGTTTTGAGGGAGCTCTCATTTTTCCTATAATCCTATAGCCACTTTGATGGCCTTCATTGTAATCTAGTAGTTTCAATCCAACTATATGATTTTTTCTTGAATATGGATCAAAATCAATCCAACATAGGGATGATCTTTGCAAAAAAATGAGAAATATTCCATGTATCCAATTTTAGGTATCTTGCCCTTCTATATCTTAAAGATACTCTTATAACCTCATGTCCTTGTTTACCCTAGTGAGAGGTCATATTTTTTGCAGAATATAAAACACAATAATACAATGTAAATATTGTGGAATACACATAACTTCTTGATTACAAATTATTTGTCAAAGGAAATGTACATTTATACTAAAAAAACTAGAATTGAATCCAAAACCAATATCTAATTAATTGTTGATTAAACAATGTTCATTATTATTTTATCCTCCCCATAAAGAACGTTGGAAAACTACAAAATAGATGTTTATTATTCTTTCTAATGGTGCTCTATAACCCATCAATTTCAATAGATCCACAAAAGTTCGAAGGGTCTAGAAGTTAAAACTGAAACATAAAAAACAAGAGGATAAAACATAGTTGAAATCCTTCAAGGGTCTAGAAGTTAAAATTGAAACATCAAAAACAAAAGAGGATAGAACACAGTTGAAATCCAAATATACTGATCCAAACATTAGGTCACTCAAATTGGATCACTAGATTCATATGGTGAGTTCACTAGAAAGCTTGTAAGTAAGAGATGCTTTGGATATAAAACAAATGGTTTCTGATGCATGGTAGTTTTTGAGATGGATTAGACGATAGAAAGGATGGTCTGGAACATCTCATTGACCTTTTCATTCAAGTTGTAAACAACAAGAGGTAAGAAAGGAAGAATGTTGAAAGTAGTGCTTGCAATAAGGGGTGAATTGATGAATGCCATGAACAAAGAATACCATGGAAGATGCACAATATACTGTTGGATGTTGTGGTTTTGTTGTTGATATGTGGTTGTCATTGATGTCAACACTATTAGCATTGATGTATTGAAGGCTATAAATGTCGAGGATATTGAGAAAATTGTTAAAAGAAAGAGTTGTAGGTTGCCAGCAGAACAATGAAGGTCATGAAGGTGTCTTGCTCAGTACATTGATGATCAATTGTTGTGGACTAAAGGGTTTATTGCTAAGAGTATCTAGTTTATCCACTGGAAGTTTCAGAGGTCCGCGTGAAGTTTTGATCGTGTTATGAACAGTTGTGTTCTGACAGTTCTTTTGTGGTTTCAGTTAGTATTCCTGAGTGAAGTTGATGTGATTCTTGTAATTTCAATTGCTGCAGATGTTTCTCTATTGCTTCTTGTTGCTTGTGGATGCTTCTAGATCATTCTCTATCTTTGTTGCATGTCTGCGTTGATCGGTGTGTTTGTGGTTGAATATTTTTCTCATGTGTGTCTAGGTTTTCATGTTCTTGGTCGACATGGTGGTTGTAACGTGTTGTGGATCCTTGGAGATTAAAATTTGAATGTTTGGTGCACTCGAGGATGTTGTTTTGGGCCACAACATAATATTGGCCGACGGTTTTTGATTCACATTGAAAATTTATTTGTAAATTGGGGCCGACATTGAAAATATGTTTTATATTTTGGCCGACGAAGTTGTTGATGAAAATCCATGTTGTGGATATATAAGAGAAAATAGTTGTGTGAAGTTATGCATGTGTGTGGTGTGAAGAAGTGCCAGAGAAAGTGCAAGTGTGCAAATAGTGATCTAATCATTCGATTGAAGAGAAGAGTGAAGAATTTTGAGCGAAGTGTGAAGGAGTGTTTCTGTGCTTAACCAAAACTGTATCAGGCTTTTGGAGAAGCTATTTTCTCAGTTCATACCCTGCGGATCCAATCCGTATTTCTCTTCTTTGGGAAGTGAGCCCTCTTGTATTTGAGCAGTGAGCTCTAGGCAGTGTGCTTGAATGCATGTGCATTCTCATTATTCTTCTCTATACTTTTAACAGGGTATAATATTGTGGACTAACATCCACCGTGGTTTTTCCCTTAACAGGGTTTCCACATAAAAAAATATTGGTGTTCTATGTGTTTATGATGTGTTAATTGTTTATGGTTTATTGTTCATGCATCAGATTTGAGATTAAGTTAAGTTTGAAAAGTTTAAATAATCTGTGACAACTGATTCACCCCCCTCTCAGTTTTTTGTCCTTGTTTTTCCAACAATTGGTATCAGAGCAGTCCTCTGAAGAAGTTTAAAAGCTTGAGGTGATCCGAGATGGCATCATACAAGAAGGACAACCCTAGATTTGATGGAACAACCTACTCTCTGTGGAAAGACAGAATGGAGTGTCATTTGAGGTGTATTGGTGAACCCTTCTGGAAGATTACAAAGAATATATATAATATTCCTCAGAATGGTCCTTCCACTCCTGGTAAGATTAAAGAGGCTGAGAATAATGTCAGGGCTATTGAAGCTTTGTTGAGTGCTCTGACAGATTCAGAAATGACAAATGTGATAGGTCTGAAAACAACTCATGAGATTTGGATGAAGTTGGAGACTTTGTATGAAGGAGATGTACATGTGAAGGTCGCTAAGCTACAGAGCTTGAAAGGAAAGTATGGAAATTTGAAGATGGGTGAAGATGAAAATATTTCTTCTTTTATGCAAAGAGTAAATGAACTTGTGATGGGTATTAGATGTGTCAGTAGTACCCTGGATGAACAAGAAATTGTAGCTAAAGTGCTCAGATCATTTCCTCCCTCTTACAAGTCAAAGGCTCATGCTATTGAAGAGTTTAGATCAATAACGAATGTGACAAGGGATATGTTGATTGGTAAACTTGTTGCCTTTGAGTTAAGTGAATTTGGTGATTCTGCCCCTAAGACTGAATCTGTGTTTAAGGCTTCTGTATCCGAAAGAAAAATACAAAGATATGATCCAGGAGAAAGCTCTAGAAAAACATTCAAGTATGAGGAAGAGATGAAACAACTTGAAGAAGAAGAAAGAGAGGTTGAAGAGCTGGAAGCATTGATTGTGAAGAAAAAAGGCAAAGGACAAGGTAAGTATAAAGGAAAGTTGCCTATTAAATGTTTCTCTTGCAGTTAAAATAGGTCATTTTGCTTCAAGGTGTCCTGAAAGAGTTCCTATGACTAAACCCAACAAACCTAGATTTCAAAAGAAGTGCTATTTTGCTGAAGAAGGTGTGATTGATGAAGAATCTGATAAAGAAAATGGAAATGAAGATGAATGGGTTTTCATTGCTATCAAGGAAAATGGTTTGGTGGCTACTGAATCTTCTAAAGTTGAGAAAGCTCTTGCAGCCCAAATTGAAGAAAAGGATGAGTGGGTTATTGACAGTAGATGCTCACATCATATGACTGGTGACAAAAGAAAATTTGTAAGTCTAGAGAAATATGATGGTGGGGTTGTAAGATTCAAAGATAACAATGTTGGTGTGATTCATGGAAGAGGATCTATTTGTCTTGGTGGTAAACATATCACTGATCATGTCCTTTATGTTGAAGGCTTAAAGCATAACCTGTTGAGTGTTGAATAGATGGTGGACAAGGGTTATGATCTTCAGTTCAAAGATGGAAGATGCAAGATACTTGGAAGTTCTGGAAATATGATTGCTTCAGGTACAAAGGCAAGAGGTAATATTTTTCACCTAAGTGTTGGTAATGTAAGTTGTTTGATTGCTCAAGTAGATGAAAACTGGTTATGGCATAGGAGGTTGTATCATGCGAATTTTGATAACATTGTCAAGGTAATCTCCATTCAAGCAGTAAGAGATCTAACTAAGCTAGTGAAGCTTGCTAATACAATATGCAAGGAATGCCAAATGGGTAAACAAACTAGAGTTTCTTTTCGGAGTAAAAAGCATCATTCTAATGGAATACTGGAGCTGGTGCATATTGATCTATGTGGTCCCTCTAGAATCAGAAGTCTACAAGGAGAAATGTATTTTATGCTGCTTATTGATATTACTCTAGGATGGTATGGGTTGCTTTCTTAAGATAAAAATGTGAAGCATTAAAGAAGTTCAAGAGTTTCAAAGCTATGGCAGAGAATGAGACAGGTTTGAAGATAAAGTGCCTAAGGTTAGATAGAGGTGGCGAGTTCACCTCCAGGGAGTTCAATTCTTTTTGTGAAGAGCATGGAATCAAAAGACAATTATTTGCTCCCCAAACCCCTCAACATAATGGAGTTGTAGAGAGGAAGAACAAAACAATTCTGGATGCTGCTAGAACAATGATGATTGAAGGAAATGTGCCTCACATCTATTGGAGAGAAGCTGTAAACACTGTTGTGTACACTTTACATTAGGTAAATTTTAATAGTATTTCTGGTAAGACTCCTTTTGAGCTATGGTTTGGTTATAAGCCTACTGTTAAATATTTCAATATTTTTGGAAGCAAGTGCTACATTAAGGGAGATGAGGACAAAGGAAAGTTTGATGCAAGGAGCGATGAAGGAATCTTTCTAGGTTACTCTACCAAGAGCAAAGCTTATCGGTGCTATAACATAAGATTGAGAAAAATGGTTGAAACTGCAAATGTCAGAGTTGATGAGGACTTTGCTAGATCATCCAGATACTGTGGATATGATTCAGATGACTAGCAAGATAGTTCAGACAAAGGGAAGAATGCTTAAACACATAATCAAGTTCAAGTTGTTCTGGTAAATCAATAAAGTCAAGGAGAGACAAGTGGAAGTGCAAAAGAAAGAACAAAAGAACCAGAAGTGCGAGTGAATCCTAAAAATCCGAGGTATGTGAGATTGAATCATTCAAAAAATCAAATTATAGGAGACAAGAATAAAGGTGTACAAACTTGAAGAAGGATTGCAAAAGAGTATTGCTTAATTTCCAAAACTGAGCCTAAAAATGTCAATGAAGCTTGCAATGATGAATACTAGATGGAAGCTATGAAGGAAGAACTGATGTAGATCGAAAAGAATGATACATGGATTCTTGTTCCCAAACCTAAATATACAAATGTGATTGGTACTAAATGGGTCTTTCGAAATAAGCTAAATGAACAAGGTGAAGTGGTTCAGAATAAAGCAAGATTGGTATGTAAAGGGTATTCACAAATGGAAGGAATTGATTTTGAAGAAACCTTTGCCCCTGTTGCCAAAATTGAAGCTGTAAGATTATTTCTTGTTTATGTTGCATATAAGAACTATAAAGTCTATCAAATGTATGAGAAATATTTTTTGAATGGTGAGTTAGAAGAAGAAGTATATGTTGAACAACCGAATGGATTTCAACTGACTGACAAGGAAGACATGGTTTTCCGATTGAAGAAAGCTTTGTATGGGCTAAAGCAAGCTCCTAGAGCCTGGTATGCTAGACTGGATAAATACTTACCGAAGATTGGATTCAATAAAGGTACTACTGACAACAACTTGTATTTTAAGTTGGATCATGATAAAGAGTTGATTATTGAAGTCTTTGTTGATGACATTATTTTTGGAGGAGATGATGATTTATGTATGAAGTTTGCTAATGAAATGAAAAGTGAATTTGAAATGAGTATGATTGGAGAGATGAAGTTCTTTCTAGGAAAGTCACTTAGCTAGATAATGGGATTTTCGTATCTCAGTCTAAATATGTGAGAGTTATTGAAGAATTTTGGCTTGGAAGACTCAGAGCCTGTTAGTACACCCATGGTAATTGGATGCAAGTTAATGCATAATGATGATTCTCCTAAGGAAAATCAAACAAGATACAGGTTAATGATTGGTGGATTTCTCTACTTAACTCAGACCAGACCAGACATCATGAATGTTGTATGTATGGTTGCTAGATTTCAGGCTGATCCAAAAGAATCTCATGTGACTGCTATAAAGAGAATCTTCAAATATCTGAAAGGAATAGTTGATTTTGGGCTTTGGTATCCTAAAGATGATGATCTTACATTGAGTGCATATACTAATGCGGATTGGGAAGGAGACGTAGATGACAAAAAAGTACTAGTGGTGGTGCTTTCTTCCTTGGGAAGAAGTTGGTGTCTTGGTTGAGAAAAAAGTAGAATTCCATTTCCCTATCTACTGCTGAGGCAGAGTATATTGTTGTTGCAAATAATTGTACTCAAGTGATGTGGATGAAACAGATGCTAAAAGATATTAGAGTAGTATATGATGAACCTATTGCCATATACTGTGACAACTCAAGTGCAATAAACATATCGAAGAATCTAGTGCTACACTCTAAGACCAAGCATATATCAATCAAGTTTCACTTTTTGAGGGATAAAGTGAATGATAAAGAAGTCAGATTGGAGTATGTGCCTACCAAAGAACAAGTTGCAGAAATTTTCACCAAGCCATTGCTAAAGGATATTTTTGAGTATCTCAAAGGGATGCTAGGGGTGATTAACCCTCCTAATATGAACTAGAGATGCATTTACTTGCATCAATCTGTATGCTTTGAAGCTATATTCTAATCGAGATTGATGTTTTCATGGCTGCTACTCAGGGGGAGTAGTCAGATGTGCAAATATGTGGTTCAAAGCTTTTATGTGGGAAGACAATGTTTATCTTTTCCATTGATGTCAAAGGGGGAGAAGAGTCATGTGAAAAAATGTGAATTATCTGGGGAGAAGAGCCTTGTGGGGTGAAGATCATGTAGAAGAAGTTGAGGAAGAAGAGTCAAAATCTAAGGGGGAGTAAGTGCTAATTGAGAGTTGCATTGATAGTGTTTTTCACATCATGTGTTACCATCAATGCCAAAGGGGGAGATTGTTGGATGTTGTGGTTGTGTTACTCATATGTGGTTTTCATTGATGTCAACACTATTAGCATTAATGTATTGAAGGATGTATATGTCAAGGATATTGAGAAAATTGTTAAAAGAAAGAGTTACAAGTTGCCAGTGGAACAATGAAGGTCATGAAGGTGTCTTGCTCAGTACGTTGATGATAAATTTTTGTGGACTAAAGGGTTAGAGTATCTAGTTTATCCATCGAAAGTTTCAGAGGTCCACGTGAAGTTTTGATCATGTTATGAACAATTGTGTTCTGACAATTTTTCTGTGGTTTTAGTTAGTATTCCTGAGTGAAGTTTATGTGATTCTAGTAATTTTAGTTGCTGCGGATGTTTCTTTGTTGCTTCTTGTTGCTTGTGGATGCTTCTAGATCATTCTCTATCTTTTTTGCATGTCCGCGTTGATCGGTGTGTTCGTGGTCGATGATTTTTCTCATGTGTGTTCGGGTTTTCATGTTCTTGGCCGACATGGTGGTTGTAACGTGTTGTGGATCCTTGGAGATTAAAATTTGAATGTTTGCGCACTCGAGGATGTTTTTTTGGGCCACAACATAATATTGGTTGATGGTGTTTGATTCACATTGAAAATTTATTTGTAAATTGGGGACGACATTGAAAATATGTTTTATATTTTGGTCGACGAAGTTGTTGATGCAAATCCATGTTGCAGATATATAAGAGCATATGGTTGTGCAGAGTTATGCATGTGTGTGGTGTGAAGAAGTGCCAGAGAAAGTGCAAGTGTACAAATAGTGATCTAATCATTTGATTGAAGAGCAGAGTGTGAAGAAGTTTGAGTGAAGGGTGAAGGAGTGTTTCCGTGCTTAACCGAAACTGTATCAGGCTTTTGGAGAAGCTATTTTCTCAGTTCATACCTTGTGGATCCAATCCGTATTTCTCTTCTTTGGGCAGTGAGCCCTCTTGTATTTGAGTAGTGAGCTCTAGGAAGTGTGCCTGAATGCATGTGCATTCCCATTATTCTTCTCTATACTTTTAATAGGGTATAATATTGTGGACTAACATCCACCGTGGTTTTTCCCCTAACAGGGTTTCCACGTAAAAAAATCTTGGTGTTCTCTGTGTAACTAATGTGTTGATTGTTTATGGTTTATTGTTCATGCATCAAATATGAGATTAAGTTAAGTTAAGTTTGAAAAGTTTAAATAATCTGTGACAACTGATTCACCTCCCCCCTCTTAGTTATATGTCCTTGTTTTGCCAACATATACCACAATGAACTTTTAGAAGAAGTGGTAAATGACTGTTCACATGGCAATTTCTTAATAGCAAAACCAACAATTTTCTTCTAATATTGGCAAAGAGTGGAATTTGGTAGGTTTTGGGCATTAAATCAATCTATTTCTCATACTTCTTCGATTTCCCTTTTGATTTGATTGCTACTGGTTGTTCTTTGGGTGATAACATGGATAACAGCATAAAAAATGTTTGCGGATATTAAGGATATTATCACACTATTGCCTCAAAACTCTTTGTTAGACTTCCAATTACTGGTAGCCAATGCAAAATAAATGCCATAATTCCAAAGATTATGTTCATAGACTACATGGTGTACCATCAGGCATCATGCCATGCATCAAACTATAATAATCGTACACAAATTTGAGTGGTTTGAAATATTCAAAGAACATTTAAAATTGCATGACATAATAAAATTGTACACAAATATCCCAGTATAAACTAACAACTTTAGTTTAAATTGATTATTTAGTAAAGGAGTCAAACACAAACTAAAATAAAAAAATAGAATGAATACAAAGATCAATGTTTATAGCATATCCATACATAAATTTTAAAATTGAAACCATCAGATATATTACCTCTTTTCATTGTTATTTTGTTGTTGCTCTGCTTTAGTTTACACACTATTCCATTGCTGCTTTGCTTTATTCTACAAACTGTTCTGACACTTCTCTGCTTTAGTCTACACATTGTTGATGGAGTGTATTGTAAATATAGAGATAAAACAAGTAAATATACATCATTTTCCTCCAAATTTTTTTGGTGGGAATTTAAAACTTGAGATGATTGACAAATGGCAAATAAAATCCCTAACCTATTGGGGCAATCTCTAGCCCCATCCACTTATCACCCCACAAATCTATAGTCCTAAAAGGTAGGGGTTGCTATTCTTCAAGAAAAGATTCCAATTAATCCTTTAGCAATTTTTTTTTGCTTCATGGAACCCCCTGCTCCTTAAAAGTAGATCCTGCAGCCCCCCATGGGACCCCACCCTAAGAGAGACCATTTTTTTTAAATTTTTAAATTTTATTTATGTAAAGGACCATCTAAAGTGGTATTGGAATGAATAGAAAGTTGTGGGCTGAAAAGATGGGTGATCTAAGAGCTCATGTTGGATGTAATCATATATAAAGAAAAAATGTGAAGATGTCTATCTTCAAGTTGGTATTATAAATACAAACACGTGTGGATTTAGGAGCAGCACAAGAGACAATTGTAATGACATAATTGTTATGCCTATAAAATTCATCTACCTGAAATTGGGTTAACACATTAAAAAATAAAATAAAATTATTTTTAAATCTGAAGTCTAAAATTTTGTTTAGGATTTTTCTAATTTCCCCATGAATGTTTACTATTTTAATTTCCCAAATTAAATCTTAACTTATATTTTAATTTACTTTTTTAATATTGTTGAGTAATTAAACACACCCTTATAAAATGATTTTAACTAGCTAAATAAATGCACACAAATGAGTACAAATTAACCTAGATGATAGCATTGGGATTGATCATTAAATTTTATAGCAATAAAATGTTGACTTAGCTTTGATTTTGATGTAGAGATGTTTAGGGTTTTAATCATCAATGCTTTGAATTTTTATCTTTTGCTGCTGACCTAGAAATTCAATTGTGTGTTGTTTTGGATTAGAATTTTTGTTGTAGAGGCAATCTCCATGAGTGTAGGCTTCATTTGTTGTGCAAGAATGATTTTGTAACTCATGTGAATGCTTGGGCAGTTCACAAATTCTTGAACTTCACTCCCCTTGATCTATGATGTTTGATAATACATAAGGATTGGTGGTGTTTATACACCTTTGAGGAATTTGTTGGATGACAAGGTTCATGTATTTCAAGGTCAAGATCTTGGGTGGAATGACTTGATGACTTTGAATAAAGATCTTAAAATAACAAGCAAGTGTGCAACATTGCCTAAAATGATATCCTCTAATAATTTTGCTGTGATGCTTTTGTAAATGTTCTATCAACCAAACCTTAGTACGTGTCTTTTTAATAACTATTTGATGGTATCAGTTGAATGAGGGAGTGGCTTTAATACAACCAAGCAAACTCAACATAACATGCACTAGGTCAACTCACAACGACCAACAAAATAGTCAACAATGGATAAATTTGAATTTTAAAAGTGAATGGATCAAATTCATGACTACAAAATTGACTTGGGTCAAGTTTGCAATCGTAGATTTGATATAGGATAATGTATGATCAATATTTTTAGATAGTGAAAACACATTTGGTCCATTTAAAATAATGGACTATTCTTGATTTGTTTGTCTTTAATGCCCCATTGAAACCTTCAAAATGGAGAAAAACATGCAATTGGTAGTGTTCTCCACATAATTTGAGATAAACATTAATTACAACTTATTTGAGAAAGAAGCTATTAAAAATGTGAATAGCAGAGAAAAATGTTAAGGGATTCCATATATTACAAAAAGTGATACAAAGCTATGATTATGCAAATGAACATTTGACTTTGTTGATGACTTAAGGAAGGGTCTCTATTTTAAAATGGTAATGAAGCTCTATTTGATACCTTAGAGTGATCATAATTATCATGGTTGCATTGTTGTAATCAAGCTTATAAAAAATATTAGTGATGATTTATGACCCCTCCTAATTGGTTGCATACATAGGATGTGGGGAATTGTAGGAAAGAAGAAAACAAATAACCACGATAAAGCACATAATATAATAAAAGGAATCATCGTATCATAAGAAAATAAGCACATAAGTTGGAGCTCATCATCAAGGTGTGTGTAAAAGGTTTCACTAGTAAGGAAAATCATAAGACAAATAGTCATAAATGCTAGATAAAGAACATGTAAGCACATTAAACATTTACAAATATCTATCAATAACATTGAGTAAGAATCACAAGGGATAAATGGAAAAGTTAAGTGTACAAGCAAATAGAAGTAGGAGAAAATTACAAAAGTATAAGGTTGTACCCAATAGGGAAAATGTTAGGATAAGGATGACCTTAAAGGCTAGATAAGGATTATTTATGATGTAATAGATGCGGGAATGACAAGAGTCATAAAATGTAATCAAATGATCTAAGCACGATAAGGATCATAAGACATGAACATGGATTTATAATCATGAAAAGTCAATATAGAAAGCATTAGGATCATGATAAAGGTAATCGTAGTATGTAAACAACATAGTCATAGAAGATAAGGATCACAAGAACATCTTAAATCATTTTTCATCATAAATCATGTAGATTTTTTTTTTACATGAAAAATATGAATATATAATTGAAAAACATGGAATGTGTAACACAAGAGTTAAACAAGACCTATATGTAACAATAGGAATATAGGCTACATGGGAGTAATATAAGAAAGTGTTGAGAAATCAATGAACAAATAGTGAAAGTATATGAATTAAGTGTACAAATTTGATTTATTGAATGTGTGATTAACTATTCAAATTTGAAACATAACTTGAAGAAATATGTTATCAACAAACACATGATAAACACATAACACTATAATTTACATGGAGAATCCCTTTCGAGAAGAAACTTCACCACCAAAGAGACATTGAACTTGTATTAATAAATAATAAATGTTTATAACAATGCAATCCACGTTATCTTCTTTAGTCCAACCACATTTTGACAATACAAAATTAACTTTAAAAATACGTAATACCTCTATCTCATGGTTCAAATATATAGAACAATAAAAAAATAGAAATTATTAGTAGTATACTAAACTGTTGAGTAAAATCAGGGCTCTCATTTCAACAAGCAAAAATTCAATGCACCATATTTATGAAGAGCATCTCTGGGTCATTCAACAATAATGGATCCCAAATTTGGGACATCCTGATTTTTTCTCGAAATCACACTTTTTTTTGTTGAAAAATTAATGATTTAAGCCTTGAGAGGTTCCATCTAAAGGGTTTTAATTGAAGAGGGTTAGATAAGACCTTCTTAGATCAAACCCTATTGGATAGAACCATTATAATCTTAAATCATACCCACAATGGAGTCTCTTTCACACCTATCAAAATGTTGACAAGAAAACATTTTTTTCTTTACCCTTTGAGAGATCAAATAAAGTCATTCAAAAATAATGTTTTGTAAGTATGTAGCCCTTTTTATAATCTCTCCAAAAATTATAATTTTAAATATTTTTAATTTTATTAATATATTTATATTTTATTTCTTGTGAATGTAGGTTTTTCAACAAACATCAAGGTATGTGTTTCACAAGTGAAAAAATAGAAAAATCGAGAAAAAAAATTCTAAAAAATATGTATGCACTAGATATTTATGTCAGGTTGTATTAGCAAAAAATAAAAATAAAAGTCTAATACATAAAAAATAAGTTATATATATATTTTTTTGATTAGTAAATCGCTGCTAAGGGGCAGCACCCACCGCTTTTGACTGGAGCTATGAACCAGTGAGGCCACATTCGGGGGACCTCATCCTCGCCATTGCTTCTTGCCCCATTTTACCAGCTACTAATTGAGTTCTGTGCTGTTTGTTACATTTTGCCTCAAACTTCTTCTTTTTCCTTTGTACCTTTGTCCAAATTTCCCCTGACGCACCTTTACCCAAATCCTCTACACTCCCTCTGGTTATTTGGATTCCCTTTGGGGAAGTTATTCCTGAATTGCAATCTTTTACCCTATGATGACCTTCTTGTTGAGCTTCTACCAAGGCCTCTGAATTAGTAAGATTCCCAATTTGATCCCCGCTACTTTTCTTTGGGGCTTTGCTAGGAGGAGGAGTATCTCCAACAAGCTTCATTGTAGAGGAAGTATCCATTTCCTTTGTAGTTGTTTGGGAGTCGCTTGATGGAGCCATGCCCGAGGCAGAATCAACAACTTTTGGTGGCACATCAACCTCTCCATCCGACCCATCCTTTTCCACTGAGTAATGTAGGGGGTGGCATCTTTCCACCATGTAGCTTGGATTTCATGCCAATGTTTTGAGCAGTGTGCAACCATGTGACCAGTTCTGAAACATCGACGACACCGAAAAGATAATCCCTCATAGTCAAGCAATTGATTCCATTCCATCCCCGCAATTTTCAAAAGCACATTAGCAGGGAGATATTTGGTTGTGTTTATCTCCACTAGTATGCGAGCATAGGTAGTGTGCAAAAAGTTTGAAGAGCCCTCATCCACCCCTAAAAACTTCCCCAGTGAACAACCAATGGCTTCAAAGCATGCATCACACCAAAATTGAAGAGGAAGATTCGGTAGCCTTATCCAGACTGGAGCCAGATCGAAAGATTCTGTGAGAGGATTGAAGGAGGGGCGCCAAGGTTTAAGTAATAGCAAATGTTAATTCTTCCAACTCCATTGGTATTCATATAGGACTAAGTCTCGGTCTTTTTCATCTTCAAAAACCACTATGAAGAAAAAAATAAGTTATATATTACAACATACACCTATGTCCAAATTATAATTACTCTTATTTGAAAATTAATTTTTAAAAAATACGCAACAAAAAATTATGAAAAATATCCATGCACTAGATATTGATGTTACAAATTTATATTTTAGAAATTATAATTTTATCCTTTCAACAAAAAAATTTATGCATTACGACATAAATGTCATTTAACAAATGTTGTTTGTACTATAAAAAATAAATCATGTAAAGCTACACAAAAAAATCATAATTTTTTTCTAATTTTTTAAAATATATTTAAAATCTACACACAAATCCTCATAAATCGATAGTTCTCCAAATTATTAATGGTTTAGATGCTATAGGTTTTATAAAGTGAAAATTTAGTGAAAAATGTTGATTTCAATGTCCTACTTTGGATAAAAAGTGGGACACAGGATACCTCTCTCAAAAGAGTAAATAAGTCTCATGAGCAAGTAACTTCCACCATAATGTTAGAAAATTCAAATTGTAACTCCTAGGTGCCCCATTATGCAACCATTTACAACTCATGACTTTTTATATTAAATTGTGACTTTTCATTTTTTTCTTCTTCTTTCTATTTCTTCTTGCAATAATTAGAGAATAATAATTAATATTGCTATTGCTATTACATATGGGCATTCGAGTTCACCCATCTCATGTATTAAGGTATAATACATTATTTGTCTATACATAATCAAATGCATTAGACGTTGAGATTTGCAAGGTAGATATCATCTTTATCTTAACATTCTTGCACTTGATATTTATATGGAAAAGACACAAATGACATTTAAGAATGAAATCAAGTACATGATACAATTCCTAAGACCTCCTGACAACAAAATAATTTTTTTTTGCTTTTTTTTTTGTAAGTGAATCTTCAACATTTTTCAAAGCGTTAGCCTTTTGTATCCTAACCTTACCACTCCCACCATCTTGTGAAGAAAATGATATTATACATTTATGTGTTGAGTATGAGTATGGTACTAAGGTTTTTGGAAAATAATACTTTGATAGTCAAATCCAATTTTAACCACCTTGCAATCTAAATAAACTCTTGAACATAGTCTCTATAATCATGTCACCTCTTTATATGCATGTATAGTAGCCTTACACTCTGCTTCAATGGTGGAAAATGCACTTGTATATTTTTTTAGTTATCCAACTGAAAAAACCACTAAACATAAAAAACAAATCCATTGGTGGATCACTAACTATCCATGTCACCTACTTGATTGAATCAACAAAACCTTGTATATCAAATAACTTGTCAACATCATTGAACTATGCCAATATAAGCAATATTAGAAGTTTCTCACAAATTCTAAACACCTTCTTACCATAAGTCTAATGCTATTTATTAGGCCTAGACATAAATCTGCTAAGAATTTTAGCTATTTAGCCGATATCTTATCTAGTACATACTATTGTATACATTAGACTCCCTACAACACTAGCATAAGACACATTATTTTTATTCTCAAAATGAATTTTATTTCTCTTATATTTCACGTAAAATGCATAAAATTATTTGCTTTCAAGCTTCTTAATTATCACCTTGCTATTACTAATAAACATGTCATCAACACACAAGATAATAATTAGAATCTAATCATTAATACATTTAATGCAAACACAATAATTTTCACTTTAACAAAATCTGATTTCAATGTGAAAACATTGATTTTTTTTATGCCACATTTAAGATAATTATTTCAAACCACATAATTAATGTTTTAACCATGCAAAAAGCAATTTAACATCTACATACATATATATATACATACATATATATATATACATGTATATGTGTGTGTATCTATATACATGTATATACATAAATATATATATACATACATATATATATATATACATACATATATATATATATACATACATATATATATATATATACATACATATATATATATACATATATATATACATATATATATATATATACATATATATATACATATATATATATATATACATATATATATATATATATATACATATATATATATATATACATATATATATATATATACATATATATATATATATATACATATATATATATATGTATATATATACATATATATATATATATATACATAAATACATACATATATATATATTTATATACCATCCCTCGAGACCGGTGGGGTCAGGGAACTATAGGGTTCCAGTTCTAGTAGTGGAGGTAGATGTCATTGTTTCAAGGGGGGGGGACACTTTTCATTAATAAATGAATGTGTTTTTTGTGGGAGCCCCCCCCCCCACTCGCCCCAGGCTCTACCACCACCTGAGCTTCACTCCCAACCATATATTCCTCAACCCCATTTCCCAACCCTTCGAGACCTAAGGTGAATGGGTCGATGGGGTAAGGCGAATAGGTTGGTCTCGAAAGTATGTATGTATGTATCTATACATACATACATACATATACATATACATATACATACACATACACACATACACACATACACACATATATACATACATACATACATACATACATACATACATACATACATACATACATACATACATACATACATACATATATATATATTTCCCTCCCTTTGACAAACTCACAAGATCCTAGGAATCACATTTGTTTTAAGGCTATCATCTCTTCTTATGTGACCTCCATCCAAGAACCAAGTTCATTTGAAGAAAAAAATTCCTCGAAAAATCTAGGTTCATCATTTGCACACAATAAAACAAGTACAGCTGAAATATGGTGGGGTATAATTGCTAATTGAACCTTGTTGTTTCATGGATCTTCTAGAGAGTGGAGTAAGGGATTTTCTTGTTTCTATGCATGCTTAATATACACAAAAATCACCCGAATCTTCTTCTTCTTCTCTATCTTTAAGTCCATTCCATTCTTCAACATATACATGTACTTGCTTATTGACCTCAGTTTCAAAATGCATTGTTTTATGTTTGATTGTGCTTTGTAAAAATACACTCCATGTTCCCTAAATACTACGTTCTTAGAATAAACCATTTTCAAAAAAATTGTAATCCTTATTATTGTCAACATACCCAATGAATATGCATTTTGAGCTTTGGGATCCAACTTAGATCACTTTTCTCAAGGCACATGAACAAATCCCTCATAGAAAACTACTCTTAAATGTAAAAATACATAGTTTCTTCACCTCATAAGGAGTTTTTTCAATAATAAATAAATAAAAATATTTGCTAATCAAGTAGTAGGCAGTACTCACAACCTCAACCCAAAAGCATCAATATAACTATGCACCACTCATCATACTTCTAACTCCTTTTATGAAGGTTTAGTTCCTCTCTTTTCTCCATTCTATTGTATAGTGGTAATATTTTGCCTCATAATACCTACATGTCTATAAAAATAATTGAATTCCTATTTGATTGTTTTTAACCAATTTCTTAAAATCTTTGAACTTAAAGGAAATTTTAGATTTAAATTAAAAAAACTTGGGTGTATTTTGAGTAATTGTCTATGAATGAAACATAATAAAGCGATTTATCAATAGAACCCACATTTTTTGTATCAAATGCATCCATATTGTTGGTGTAATTAATTATTTAATTACACTTACATAAGTTTACTTAGACATTTAATTATATTCCTAGGTATCATTTACTAGGTGATAGGTTCATATGTTTACTTAGGATATAAGATTCCTTCTAGAAGGATGAGTTGTATTTTCTAGAAGTCTTATCTTATCTAGCATCATTTCCTAGGTAGTTAGTTAGTTGTCGCATGCCATAAGATTATGACACATGTCAAAATCATATTACATACTACATCTCAACCTTGCCTATATAAGCAAGGCTTCATATGTACTTTTCCATATTCAGTTTGGCATTCTTGCATCTTAATGATAGCATGAAATTTCTACCATTTCTCTCTTGTGGAAGTTATTTTGTCTTGCAAGTGATCTTGGGGTGTTTGAGGAGTTCCCCATAAACTCCTACATGGTATCAGAGCTTTAGTGTTGTATACTTCTTCCCAGATCTGAGGGACCAATCTTGGCGTGAAAGTTTTGTTGGATGCGAGTTGGAGTCTTGAGAGCCTCGCCATTGAATCCAGGGCATTTGAGAAAGTCAAAATTGACTTTTGTTTCGTCAAAATTTGACATATTTTGTCAAGGGTTTGATTCAAGTCATTTTTTATTGGAGTCATTTTCATTTTTGCTTCAGAAATCCAGCTTCCACTCATTTGTAGGAAAAATGATTTTTAGGTTTTGTAGCCAGGGTTGAAATCTCAATCTAGGTATCTTTTATATTTTGCATATCTTGCACAAATATGAAGAAAATTGTTGTACAAAAATTGCCACGCATCATTTTTCTCTTGGCTAAAGGTTAAAAAAATTCATTTTTTCATCTTTTGCTTACTGGATCAAAAAATGATTTATGGGTTTTGTTCTTAGCATCAAAATATTTTTAGATTTCTATTATTGTCTACTAATTGTGAATAGATCTCTCAAAAATCAAATTAGAAGTAAACTTTTTTGCTAGAAAACCCATTTCCTATAGGCTAAATTCAACATTTTTGAAAAATTCATAGCTTTTGACCATGGTGTCCGTTTTTAGCAAACGAGATATCGACGGAAAGCTAGTTTCGAGCACTTCATAGTGGTACAAGCCATTTTTTATATTTTTTCATCTACAAAAAATGGAGATTATTTTTCATCATGGAGGCAAATGTGAACATTCATCAGTGGATGCATTATTTCCTTTTTTGTGTGCATTAGGTTTGCATTTTATCTGCACTTCATTTCAATTCTAGATCATCTTTCAATCAATTGTTTCTTCATAGATTTCATAGTTGTGTCAATTTGCGAGTTTTCTAGTGTTCCTTGGCATCAAGTCTACTGTTGCTTTTCATGATTTCGACTTCAGTCCTTGAGTGACTCTAATATGGTTTCTAGAAAACAAAAGTATATTTCCTTGCTTGTTGAATTGAGGATTCCAATGTTACTCCATAGTGTACTTCCAATGACTCTCTTACAGTAAGTTATCTCATTATGGGGGGGTTGAATGGTCTCTCTTTCATCCTTTGTGTGGATGGAGATTGATTGGATTTGTGATAGATATCATTATTGTATTTCATCTCTTTTGGGGAGGAGCTTTGTCCACTGGGGTTTCTCCTTTTCTCCATTTGTGAGAGATTTCTTTGCATTGCATTTGTACATGGGTACCTAACATGGCCTCGTAGCCAAGACCCATCTTTGCATCAATTGCATAATAATATTCTCTCCTAAGTTGCACTTAGGGGGGGTGTTGGTGTAATTAATTATTTAATTACACTTACATAAGTTTACTTAGGCATTTAATTATATTCCTAGGTATCATTTACTAGGTGATAGTTTCACATGTTTGCTTAGGATATAAGATTCCTTCCAGAAGGATGAGTTGTCTTTTCTAGAAGTCTTATCTTATCTAGCATCATTTTCTAGGTAGTTAGTTAGTTGTCATATGTCATAAGATTATGACACATGTCAACATCATATTACATACTACATCTCAACCTTTCCTATATAAGCAAGGTTTCATATGTAGTTTGGCATTCTTGCATCTTAATGATAGCATGATATTTTTTCCATTTCTCTCTTATAGAAGTTGTTTTCTCTTGCAAGTGATAACGGGGTGTTTGAGGAGTTCACCATAAACTCCTACACATATAGTTGAATTTTAAAACACATTTTTCTCTGGTACTTCCAAAGGAAAATAAATTTTATTTTACTTTCAAAGCATAGTGCTTATATAAATCAAACTCATTAAAATAAGAAGAAAAATCATCAAACATATTTTTACTAATAATGATTTGAAATTATTATTCACTAATGTGACACAAATGTTGTTGTCATAACATACATGCATATTTAGAACTATTAGTTACTTTGAAACCATTACAAAATGTCAAGGCATTAAGCTTAAACAAAGTCTCACATTATGTGCCTCTCATCATCACTGAATCTCTTCTAGCCAACTAGACTTATTAAATGTCTCATCCTTTTATCGTCCCAATATAGCCTATTATCAATAAAAACTAGATAACTCAAAATTAAATTTAAAACATTCAAATGCTTAATCAAAGTTTCCTTAATTCATTTTCAAAGAGATTTTTTTTTTCCGCATACATCTTATTAATAATTTTTTTAATTTGATAAATGTTTTCTATTCTCTTATAAATTATTTGTGATAGCCTCTTTTGAGACCTTCAAGAGGATAAAATCTATAAGACACAACTAAATGGTTCCTTGTGCATTTTTATCCAACTTTGTAAAGTCTTTATTTGATATACTATTATGATCACTTTTTTAGGTGAAGATAATTAGGAGCACCTTAGCCTATTTTCATAATCTAAAGGGGATGATGAGGAAAATATTTTAAAAAAATAATAAATTTAGTTATCGTAGTCACTCTATGGTATTATTTTATAATAGGATGACTTAAAAGTTATTTTTAAAAGAGGATCAATACAGTATCTTAGGACATAGTGCCAAAAGTAATCTTTTATTTTTAAAGGGCTTTCTAGACACTTCTCAAATTAATTTTTGAAGGGAAAAGTAAAAAATGATATAACATTCAATTATTTTTCCTCAAAGAGTCTAAAAAGTAGGAGTGAGGCATAAAATTATCTATTGTATTGTTGTCTAAACCCTAATTTTTGAGATTGAACTTTTATGCTTATTGTTTTGTCTAAGGATGAAAACCCTCTTATCCATTTGAGAAAATTCCATTTGGGGATTTCCATTGCGATGAAGGTTTTGAAAAAGTATTGATTTCATGAATATTATTGAAGATTTTGAGATTGTGAAGTTTTCTAGTATAATTTATACCCCTACTATAGTAATCTATACCATTACTATAGTAATCTATATTATTGATACAATAACCTATACCACTACTTAACAATATGTACAACTATAGTTTTTCCCTACGATAGTTACATACTTTTGTACCTTTCTAGAGACCAATCACAACATCTAAGGATCATTGTACCCATTTTATAGCTAGTTGTACTTACCAACACTGTTTTCATATAACTTTCAAGTATTGGCATGGTTTTTTGGGGGATAAGCACTCATTGTAAAGAAGTTTCAATTTCATGAGTATTATTGAAGATTTTTCCATTGTGATGAAGGTTTTGAAGAAGTTTGAATTTCATGAGTATTATTGAATATTTTTAGATTGTGAAGTTTGTGAAAATAATTTATACCCTTGCTATTGTAATCCATACCATTGCTAGAGTAATCCATACAATTGCTATAATAGTCTATACCATTGCTATAGTAACCTATATTGCTACTTAGTATTATGTAAAACTATAGTGCCACCCTACAATGGTTACATATTTGTGTTGGGCTATGTTATTAGGATTGGTGTACCTTTCTAGAGACCAATCACAATATCTAAGGATTGTTGTACTCATTTTCTAGCTAGTTGTACTTTTGAATAATGTTTCCATATAATTTTCAAGTGATGGCATGGTGTTTTGGGGGATAGGCACTCATCATAAATAGGTCTTCTAGGTGTTGCATCATCCTTGATACTTGTATAAATCATAAGAGGAATCACACCATTTTTAAAGGATTTTACAACATTGTTGATGTTGCCATACATTTTTAAGTAATGCATGTTCAATTATATTGCACAATTTTGCTTATTTTGCAAGTTTAAATATTATCAACTATCATAATAATCTTTAGTGCACTTTGTGAGTATTTTTCTACTGCATGAATTAGTTATTGTCCATTATTAGTCTTGGCATCATTATATTGTTGTGTTAAAATTTTGTACAAAATAATATTGTTGCACACTATATCACTTATGTTATTAATATAGATTTCTTTAATATCCATCTATATAGTGGGTAACTAGGTTGTTTACATAATTACATTTTCTATTTTCTCACATTATTAGAGTTAGGGTTTGATATATAACATTAATACTTGAATTTTTGTAGCAACTTATTGAGGAATTCCTATGGTGTTAATATTTCTTTTGTATTGATAATAAGTTAACAATATGCAGTTCACAGGATGAGCATTCTAGCTCGTTTTACATTAGATTATCCACTATCAATTCCTTTTGCACAATCAAAATGAAGTTATAGGACACAAGCCGGTTCAATTACAATGGATTAAACATTATCAACTTCCTTTGCACAGTCAAAATGTATACATAACAACACATAATAGATCAGATAAAAAATAGTCCATGTGACAAAAGAGTGAGGTGTATTTTGGTTTGAACATTATATTATATAGCCAGAAAAAGGATTCAACTGCCATGGGAGATTTTATCCCTTTCCGTTATTACTGTTCACCTTTGATTCACCATACTTGGCCTCCTGAGTAGTAGGTTGCACCATAGAGATATCCTATGATACCTGTGTTGCATTATAAATCTCTCTTGGTCTATTTATGTCCCCCTTGTTCTCAACAGTCGCTTCATTGAAGACTCTTTGGAACTCTCTCAGTGCCTTGAGGAAGGTCTCCGAATAATTCTGGTTATGGTGCCAAGTGTGTCCATACTTGACCTCCAATTTGTTCACCATCACTACACCATCTATTAGCAGCCTCATGAACTTGGCCATCGAAATTTCCATGGTCACTGTAACTTGCAAAACAATAGAGATAAATATGAGTCTTTTGTTAGACTCAGTAAACCCTCTACTACCCACCTAAAATTTCTCCTCATTCCTAGCCTTCCAAATGAACCATACAATCTGAGTAGTGAAACAGTCCCAAAAAAACTAATATTCTTTTTTTAGTTTCCTTGAATTAAATAAAACATCATACCAATTGATCTTTCCATTTTAATTCCAAATTGGCATGTTATTGCAAAAGATATTTGAAACTGTTGGCATTTCAATTCACGCCTCTGGTGTGCGGATTGGAAACAAACAACTATGCATAGGTAGATTGCTCTTCAAATTAGGATGGGAAGCTCCCTCTTTTGTTGATTAAGCATAAAAAGAAAAAGTAAACTAAATTACTATCTTTGTATTTCAGCTAAGAGCAAGAGGTTATAAAACTCGTTGTGTTGCAGTTGAGGTTTTCTCTAGTTTTGTAACTTCAACTACAACTAGGCCTAAAATTATAACGCTTCTATCTTCTCAAGTAAATTTAGAGCAAGAGAATTTAGAAGTAACAAGGAATGATTTTGGTAAACACAAAGATTAAACAAAATTATTTCCAGAATGCATCAGAAGACTCATTGTACTTTTAGATGAAAGCTAAAACAAAGATTATAAAAGCAAAACATCAAACGATAAACTTGATCTCAAAATTCCCTCAAAGACTCATTGTACTTTTGAGGTGTAGGCTGAGATAAAGATTATAAAAACAAAACATGAAATGATAAAATTGATCTCAAAATTCTCTCAAAGACTCATTGTACTTTTGAGGTGTAGATCGAAATAAAGATTACAAAAAACAACAATACCATGAAAAAAATCTTGATACTTTTGATCAAAGCACTATAGGCACAAGATTTATTTCCTCAAAAAGCTTTCCAACAACAATTACACATTAGGGATAGAAATTTGTATGAAGAAGACAAACATACAACATATGATGAACCAAAATACACTGAACAAAGTGAATAAATATTGACTAGCAAAGCTTGAAGGAACTAAGGCTCAACAATTTTGTTATAGTAATAACGGATAAAATACAATGAGCAAGGTTGCTCTTATTTATAGACAAACACAAGAGTAGGGAACCCTAAAATATCCTTATTTTAACAATCAATCCTTGCCAATCTGTAAGATTTATTCCTATGTCTACACAAAGGTAACTAACAATTAACTAGAAAGACTACCTCAGTTAACTGATCTAAAAATAAAACTAACTCCAACTATACAAGAAATATCTCCAAGGATAGACATGCATAAAAAGAGGACAGTTAGTTAACTTGGAAAAGACATCAAATTAAATACTGATCTAAAATTCTATTCTTGGAGAATGTCATACACCTCAATTGGTAGTTCACTGGCCATCAACTTGAGCAATCATAACCTCCAAGAAGCTATTAACTGCCTCATCATCTGGAGCACTGATAATCTTCTAAATGATGCAATGCCTCTGTAACATTTCCTTGCCACCGGTAATCTGATCTTGAAATTCACTTCTCCTTATAGTTGCTTCATCAAACTTAACTGACATGGTTGCGACTTGACTCAACTTGCAATCAACAGGGTCACCATTGAAACTACTATAGATGAGGTCCTGAAATTCTACACTTTTCCAAGCTCAATGTACTCACCATCCTCACGTTTATAATGGCAAGGGACTTGTGACACGAAAGTTCTTACGAACTTGAGAGCACTTGCCACCTTTTGTCTATATTCAATTATTTCTATAGAGATTTCTTTGTATGTTTTTATCTTGAAGATTTGTTGTTCTCTCCAAGTAAAAATATTCTCCTTGTCTTCATCAGTAGTGAATGAATCATACACCACCCTCAAGTGAGAAAGGATAATATTATCCCTGGGTTTCCTTTCCACCATGCTTTGCTCTGATTCTTGAATTTTTGAGCGAAGATCGTTGGCATTGTACCTCAACTGGTACATTTATGCAAGTATGAATCGACCCCCGGTGATGAAGTATTCTACCCAATCTCTTAGGTGTTTCCCATAAATAACCAACTGACTTACTTGATTTTTTTCTATAGGTAATTCCAACATCTATGGGAGCAATGCGGTGACATGTTAAGTACCATGAAGGAGGTTGGAGATTTACTCCCATAACTACTTATTTTCAACCTTGAGGGCTACATTGTCTTCACCATCTCTGACCAATATTTCATTCAAGCTAACTGTTGCAACCTCAAAGAGATTTACATTATATTTTTCATGTAATTCTCCCAAGGTTGGCTTTGACCAATGTGAAATCATCGGCCTCAACCTCATTGCGTCCTTGTCAATTGGTGGTGTAGCAATCTCAATGACCACCTCATTGTCGATATTCTTCTCCATGCTGACTTGCTTCTTGAGTTTCTTGTTAGATGTGTCTTGGAAGACATTTTCAAACTCAACAAATTCCAACTGGTACGAAGGATTTCTTCTCTTCCTACTCGAGATGTTCTCAAGCCAAGATGAAGAGTATAGACTAACTTCGTTGGGAGGATTAGTTCTCATCTCATCAACTCTTGATGAGTGAGCTGGTGTGGAGATGTCATGAACTGGTGAATAAGGCTCCAAGTCAATGTGAATTGGAGATAGTTGTAGTGGTGACGAAATAGGATGCTCTGCTTCTACTTCTAGAACTGCTTCAACCGTATCCGTGGTTGTATCCATTTGTCATTCATGCTGATTTACATCAACAACTTTCATCTTTTCCTTCGAATGTCTTGACATTTTTCTATTATTTGAACCCTCTGGAGGACGAAACATTAATTTTACTCTAGATTTCCTTTTAGAAGTGGAAGGTAGTGTGGTGGTAACTGGTGGTGGCTTTGTGATTGGAGTAACTACCTCCCGCATCTTCTTTCTATCCAAGAATAGCTTGTTGTTCTTCACAACCCAGCTTGTCCTTTCCTTAATGGAGGTGCTCTCTTTGGCATACCAATCAATGGATCGAAGTGGCTGCAAGTCAATGTGATCTCTGAAAAATGAGGGAAGTATGACCTCATCATCATCATCTGATGAACCTTCCACATCCTTTGATAAGAAATCAACAATCTGTGGAAGAATTGCTGCCAAGGCGAGCTGTCAAAAGACCCCAATGGTCATATGAGCACCTTTCTATGAGAAACTTAAGATTATGCTATTGCAAATATGAGTAAGTTTGGTGGTGTTTTCATTGATGTCAACATAATACAAGATGTTGCAGAGAAAGGAATCAAGTGATCGCAGGTTGTGCATGTAGAGTTGAGATGTTGTTGAGATGTGAGTACATGGAGCTATCTTTATGGTGTTGCAGGTGTGCTGATATGATGAGTTGCCAAGTACTTTTGAGGAATAGAGAAGACAAATTTGTGTGTGTGTACAGAATGTGCTCAAGTTTTTGCTCCACATTTCTTCTATGTTGATCCTATGCTTGTGCAGATTTGAAGTGTTGTTTATGGGCATCTATTGGTGATATATCCTAGATTAGAGCTTCTGGTTTGGTGGAGAGTGAAAGTTGTGTTCACCGATGTGTGAACTGGTTTGACAAAGTTGTTTGTCTATGGACTAGGAGAAATGTTTATGCTTTGCAGTCCTCCGCTAGTTTGTTTCAGGTCTTGCAGATCCAAAAGATTTCTTGTAATGGTGTTTTCTGTGTTATGGAAAAGGCATTCGTGGTTTGGTGCTTCGAAAGATGAGATTCAAAGTTTCTGTGTGTGTCTATGTAGTCTGGATGGACTGATGAGAAGAGTTATGTGTTTGAAGGTAGTTGCAGCTGATGTGGATGAGTTTGAAGGCATCTAAGATGTGTTCTAGTGTATGGTGAAGTGTGTTATGTGGTCCACATGTTATCTTCTTATTGCAGAAGCGTGTACTTCAAAGTTCATTTGTGCTTTCATTAGGTTTTGCCAACCTAATGTCTACACTTCATGCGAAGGATAAGTATCAATTGAGGAAGCGTGTGATTGATCTGAGACATTGTTTTGGGTCTTGGTTAAGTTTTGGTTTGGTTTTCTCTCATTCTCTTCCAGCACGGGAATGTTGAGTTTTCGACTTAATTTGAATTTGTAAAATGAAGCGTGTGTAGCTGACCTTGGAGAAAGTTTCTAAGGTTGAAGAAGGTATAAATACAAGTTGAGATGTTGTGAATTGAAGTATTAGACATGCCACAAGTGTAAGAAGCAAAGTGTGCAAAAGTGAATTGAGGTAACAATACTTTAATGTGTTAGATTCCTGAAAGCAGTGAGCTGACGGTGTCTACAATCTTTTGATCAAGGCTACAGATGTGTGTAATTTGTTGTGGTGGATTTTTCTATTATCTTTTATATTTGTAGGTAGTGAGCCTCCTTGTTGGACAATGAGTCCTATTTGTAGGTAGTGAGCCTCTTTGTAATTTGTTTTGGAATTACTTTATAGTGAGCTAATCCTCACTGTGGTTTTTCCCTTGTTGGGTTTTCCACATAGATTTGGTGTTTCTTGTGTTGATATTGCTTTCTGATATTTTCATTTCATGTTCACACTTAATAACAGAATAAAGTGGATTTGAAGATAATAAGTGCTTGAGATTTTTGATTTTGTTTGGTGATAACTGATTCACCCCCCTCTCAGTTGTCTTGCACCTTTCAACAATTGGTATCAGAGCTTTGATTCCTTGGAGAAAAGCTTGACCACTTGAGGTAGATCTGATGGCATACAAATTGGAAATCCCTAAGTTTGATGGATCTGACTACAATGACTGGAAAGTGTAGATGAGAGGTTACATAATTTCTCTTGGTTACAAGACTTGGAAAGTTGTTGAGACAAAGTACGTTGCACTGGAAAGTTGTCCTTCTTTTGCATATGAGATTTCTACCTATGAGGAAAATGAAAAATCAAGGTATGCAATCTACAGTGCTTTATCTAAGACTGAGCGAACAAAAGTTATTTCTTTGGGAACTGCTTATGAAGTTTGGAAAAAGTTGGAAGATATCTATGAAGGAAATGATAGAGTGAAATTGTCAAAGAAGCTAACAACTAAGTGCATATATGAGAATTTGAAAATGAAAGAAGGTGAAGATATTGCAAGCTATTTTCAAAGGGCTGATATTGCAGTGAATGAAGTTAAAAATCAAGGTGGAACTCTGACTGATGAAGATGTAATGGAGAAGATTTTGATGACTCTACCAGAGAGTTACAGTGATAAGGTTTTAGCTATTGAAGAAGTGTATGATCCTAAGAGATTACTAAAGAATAGCTATTTGGCACCTTTACTGCATTTGAGATGAGGAAGTTTGGAAAGAAAGAGAAGTCAAAATCAACCTTTAAAGCTACAAAGACAGAGGATGATCTGAATAGTGATAATTCAGAAGAGTTGGAAGAAAATTTTACAAGAAAGTTGAAGAAAGGTACCGGTAAGTACAAAGGTATGTTTCCTTTTAAATGTTTCAGTTGTGGAAATATTGGTCACTATGCCTCAAGATGTCCAAATAAAGTTGTACATAAGAAGAACAAAGATAATAAAGATAGAAAGAATAATAAGTTCAAGAAGTTGTATTATGTTAGAGAAGATGTTGGAATTTTTGATGATGAATCTTATTTTAAGGATAATGATGATGAATTCTTGTTTTTAGCTTTAGAGAATAAATCTGTGTCTACTAAATCTGGAAGATGTGCAAGGGAAAGTGGTCTAGAGAACAAGGATGAGATGGAAGGTACTCTGGTTACCGCATTTCATGCTAGACAAGATGAAGACTATTCGATGATTGACAATGGCTGCTCAAATCACATGATTGGAGATAAAAGTAAGTTCACTGAACTTGAAAATTATGATGGTGGATTAGTCATGTTTGGAGATGATTCTGGAGCAAAGATTGTTGGGAAAGGAATAATTAGTTTTGATGGAAAAAATAGTACTGATGATTTCTATTATGTTAAGGGCTTAAGGAATAATCTTTTGAGTGTTGGAAAAAATTGTAGCAAAGGATTTAAGCTTGTGTTTCAAGAAAATACTTGTGAGATCAGAAAAGGGTTCGGAATTGTGGTTGCTGCAAGAAGAACATATGGAAATATTTATCAGCTTAAGGGTGTTGATGGTCAATGCCTTGTATCTCAAGTTAATGAAAGTTGGCTATGGCATTGGAGGTTGGGACATGTGAACTTTGATAATTTGATCAGGATTAGTTCAAGAGAGGTTGTTTTGGATCTTCCTAAAATCACAAAGCCTACCAATATTGTGTACAAAATTTGTCAATTGGGAAAGCAAACAAGATGTAGTTTTAAAGGAAAAGAGCAATCTACTACTGAAATGTTGGAATTGGTTTATACAGACCTTTGTGGTCCTACAAGAAAAATAAGTCTTAATGGTGATAGGTATTTCATGCTCCTTATTGATGATTATTCTAGAATGACATGGGTTACATTTCTTAGAGAGAAAGATCAAGCTTTGGATAGATTCAAAGTGTTTAAGGAAAGAGTAGAGAATGAAGTGAACCTGAGAATTAAATGTTTAAGGTCTGATAGAGGTGGAGAATTCACTTCCAATGAGTTTAATGCATTTTGTGAAGAGCATGGCATAAAGAGACATTTTTCTGCTCCTAGAACTACTCAGCAGAATGGAGTTGTAGAAAGAAAGAACCAAACTGTTTAGGAAGCTGCAAGAACAATGATGAAATAAGAAAATGTACTTGATGTATACTAAAGAGAGGTAATCCACACTGCTGTCTATATTCTTAACAGAGTTTAGATCAGAGGTAACAACATGAAGACTCCTTATGAGCTGTGGATTGGCAAGATTCCTACTGTGAAGTACTTTAAGGTGTTTGGAAGAAAATGTTACATTAAAATAGATGATGAAAACTTTGGAAAGTTTGATTCTAGATGTGATGAAGGTATTTTTCTTTGGTATTCAACTAGTAGTAAAGCATATAGATGCTTCAATAAAATATTGAGAAAGATAGTTGAAAGTGCAAATGTGAAGGTTGATGAGGATATACACAGACCAATTGAGATAAGTGAAGTTGAACTAGATCAGCCTATCTGCGAACAAGTACCAGAAGAGAATAAAGAGGAAGAAGAAGAACATATTGAAGAAGAAGAAGCTCTGAAACCTACTCCTAAGAATTCTAAGTATGTAAAGAAGAATCATCTCGAAGAACAAATACTTGGAGACAAGAAGGAAAGTGATAACAAGTGAGGTAAATCTGTGTTTACTTTCAAAGATAGAGCCTAAGTCTATGTGTGAAGCATGCAAATATGAGATTTGGGTAAGAGCAATAAAAGAGGAGTTACAACAGATAGAAGAGAAGAACCAGACATGGGAATTGGTTCCTAGACCTATAAACAAGAATGTGATTAGTACTAAATAGGTGTTCAGGAATAAGTTAAATGAGAATGGTGAAGTTGTAAGGAATAAAGAAAGTCTTGTATGCAAGGGTTATTCACAGGTTGAAGGCATAGACTTTGAGGAGACATTTTCCCTAGTGGAAAGAATGGAAGTTATTCAGATGTTCTTGGCATTTTTTGTTCATAAAGACTTCAAGGTATATCAGATGGATGTCAAGTCTACATTCCTGAATGGAGAATTGGAAGAAGAGGTGTACATGAAACAACCAGAGGGATTTCAGTTATCAGATAAACCAGATATGGCTTGTAAGTTGAAAAAGGAAATGTATGGACTTAAGCAGGCTCCTAGAGCATGGTATGCAAGGTTGGACAAATATTTGACACAACAAAGATTTAGCAAAGGCTTCGTAGATAATAATCTCTATTTCAAGGTTGAAGGAAACAAAATGTTGATAGTGGTTGTGTATGTTGATGATATCATCTTCGGAGGAAATGAAGGTATGTGTAAGATATTTGTAGAAGAGATGCAAAAAGAGTTTGAGATGTTAATGATTGGTGAGTTGAATTTATTTCTAGGATTTCAAGTAAATCAAACTGATAAAGGGATATTCATTTCACAATCTAAATATGTCAAATAATTTTTGAAGTTTGGAATGGATGACTCCAAACTGGTTAGTACCCCTGTGGTGACTGGATGCAAGCTAAGTAAAGATGATGAATCTACTAAAGTTGATCAGAGCATGTACATATCTATGATTGGTGGATTGCTATATCTTACAACTTCTAGACCGGATATTATGCATGTAGTATGTTTGGTTGCTAGATTTCAAGTAGAACCTAAAGAAGCACATGTTACAGCTGTGAAGAGGATATTCAGATATCTAAAAGGAACTCTAGATTATGGCTTGTGGTATCCTAAGGATACTGATTTCACTTTGAGTGCTTACATCGATGCAGATTGGGTTGGTTTTGTAGATGACCGAAAGAGTACAAGTGGTGGTGCATTATTTCTTGGAGGAAGATTGGTTTCATGGCTAAGCAAGAAACAAGATTCAGTTTCTTAATCCACTGCAGAGGCTGAGTACATTGTTGTAGCATCTTGTTGTTCACAGGTTTTATGGATGAGGCAAACATTGAAGGACATAGGAGTGATATGTGATGAGCCTATCCCTATGTTTTGTGATAATACAAGTGCTATAAACATTTTAAATAATCCAGTAATGCATTAAAGAACAAAGCATATAGCTATCAGATATCATTTCTTGAGAGAAAAGGTACTAGAGAATGAAGTCAGATTGGAGTATGTTCCTACAAAGGATTAGATTGCAGATATATTTACTAAGGCTCTTCTGAAGGATACTTTTGAGTATCTCAGGGAGAAGTTGGGGGTCATTGGCCCTCATTCTTTGAACTAGGTTCACATGGAGGTGCATCAGTCCAGTGGATTTATAGAGTCTTCATTTGTCTGGACTGATGAATGGGTTTACTCCACAGGGGGAGTAGGAAGTTTCATTGTTGCAGTATGAGATGTGGGTGCACTCCTAAGGGGGAGTGATCAAAAGTTTTGGTCTCTGCCATTGATGCCAAAGGGGGGGAGAAAGTCATGTGAAAAAAAGTAAAAGGGGGAAAGAAAAAGAAGCTGAAAGGAAGAGAGAGTATTGAGAGTGCAGGAATGGAATGAATGTTGTCCTTGATGGGTTTTCACATCATGTGTTTCCATCAATGAAAAAGGGGGAGATTGTTGCAAGTATGAGTGAGTTTGGTGGTGTTTTCATTGATGTCAACACAATACAAGATGTTGCAAAGAAAGGAATCAAGTGGTCACAGGTTTTGCACATATAGTTGAGATGTTGTTGAGATGTTGTGAGTACATGGAGCTATATTTATGGTGTTACAGGTGTGCTGATATGATGAGTTGCCAAGTGCTTTTGAGGAATAGAGAAGACAAAGTTGTGTGTGTATATAGAATGTTCTCTGGTTTGTGCTCCACATTTCTTCTATGTTGATCCTATGCTTGTGTGGATTTGAAGTGTTGTTTATGGGAATCCATTGATGATATATCTTGGATTAGAGCTTCTGGTTTGATGGAGAGTGAAAGTTGTGTTCACCGGTGTGTGAATTGGTTTGGCAGAGTTGTTTGTCTATGGACTGGGAGAAATGTTTCTACTCTGTAGTCCTTCACTAGTTTGTTTCAGGTCTTTTGGATCTAGAAGATGTCTTGTAATGGTGTTGTCTATGTTCTGGCAAAGGCATTCATGGTTTGGTGCTCTGGAAGATGAGATTCAAAGTTTCTATGTGTGTTTGTGTAGTCCAGATGGACTAATGAGAAGAGTTCTATGTTTGAAGGTTGTTACAGCTGATGCAGATGAGTCTGAAGGAATCTAAGATGTGTTTCGGTGTATGGTGAAGCATGTTATGTGATCTGCATGTTATCTTCTTGTTGCAGAAGCATGTACTTAAAATTTCATTTATGTTTTCATTAGGTTTGGCCAAACTGATGTCTACACTTCATGTGAAGGATAAGTTTCAATTGAGGAAGCATGTGATTGATCCGAGATTTTTTTTTGGGTCTTATTTAAGTGTTGGTTTGGTCCACTCTCATTCTCTTCCACCATGGGAATGTTGAGTTGCCGACCTAATTTGAATTTGTAAAATAAAGTGTGTGTAGCCAACCTTGGAGAAAGTTTCTAAGGTAGAAGAAGGTATAAATACAAGTCGACATGTTGTGAATTGAAGTATCAGACATGCCACAAGTGTAAGAAGAAGAGTGTATGGAAGTGAATTGAGGCACCAGTACTTTAATGTCTTAGATTCCTGAAAGCAGTGAGCTGACAGTGTCTACAATCTTTTGATCAAGGCTGCAGATGTGTGTAATATGTTGTGGTGGATTTTTCTATTATATTTTGTATCTGTAGGCAATGAGCCTCCTTGTTGGATAGTGAGTCCTATTTGTAGGCAGTGAGCCTCTTTGTAATTAGTTTTGGAATTACTTTATATTGTGAGATAATCCTCACCATGGTTTTTTCCTTATTGGGTTTTCCACATAAATATGGTGTTTCTTATGTTGATATTACTTTTTGTTATATACATTACATGTTCACACTTAATATCAAAATAAAGTGGATTTGAAGATAATAAGTGTTTGAGATTTTTTATTGTGTTTGGTGACAACTGATTCACCCCCCTCTTAGTTGTCTTGCGCCTTTCAACATAAGCTTCGTCATTTCATTGCTCATTGACTTGGCATCAGTTGTTGATTTGCACATGTATACACCCATCTCAAAAGGAAAGTTGGCAACAAATTGCATTTAGTACGCAAAAAAGTGTGCACCTCATGAAATTGCCTTAGGAACTCCATGAATACCACCTTATGTAATGGATAACAGGGTAGCATGGTTGTACTGCCTAAGAAACCATTTATGTGAATGTAGGAAAATGTGGGAAATTGGATGAACCAATCAACCCAATCTTCCATTGCCAATCTGGCTTCTAGTGAAATGTGTATATGTAACTCATGGTCAAGATCCCTCATTATGTGCATCAAGAATAGGTCGTTTACTAGCTTGAAGTGTCATTCTGACTATTAAAATTCTAGCTGTGAGAAATGCTCATGAACTTGAGCTGCACACCTAGAGTTCCAACGGTATTCAACCCTCTAAACTGGCCTTGAAAGGCTATTAGATGTACAAGATATGAAACCATATGGAATTTGTGGGCTATGAAGAATCCTATCATCTAGTTGTGAAGAGTATTGCTGATCAAAGTAGGCCAGTCATAGTGTTCCTTGTTGTTGACAAGCTGAGATATGATGTAAAACATCCATGAATGAAACTTGTGTACTTTTGCTTGACCCGTGACACGGTTGAGTAGAGTAGTCATGATAGCATACTCATCCTTGAATTCTCCACATCCAACGTTCCTTGGAAAATTGTTTTGTTTTTCTTTGAGCCACCTTTTTGCCATCCTTTTTTGACATTGTTCCTTTCATGTGTTAAATGCCTTTTCACATTCTTCAACTGACACAATCAAGTTGTTTGCACATGGTGGAATAGCATAACACCTTTCTTATGTCCTTTGGCTTGAGGTTGCAATTTTTTTCCCCATCCACCGATTGATTAATTTATTGTGAACTAGGGTTGTAATGCTTGACACAAGCAATTAAAAATTCAATATTTTATGTCGCAATGGGAAAAAGGTTTCCTCAAGTAACCCAGATTGTTCAAAGTTTTGGAGTGTGATGGTATCTACGCCTGACAATTTTTCTAAATCAACCACCGGATGCACTTGATGCAAGTTGGTGTTGAGTGCTCTTATGAAATCATGAATCAAGACCGATTTGGTCTTGAATTTGACTTGAGAGAACTACATATTGAAAAACTAGAAGAATGACTGGGCACACGACTATGCTTGAACAACTTTTTCTATAAAGGCTAAAAATAGCTTCATCGAGAGGCAATTTTTTCAAAAACAATTGAGACATGGGTTTTGTTGAGAATGTCTTTCTGAATGAACCCAGAATGTCAGATTTTCAAAAAAAAAAAAAAAATCACAAACATGCAAGAATCCCTCAGAGGTAGAAGTAGCGAGGCAATTTTTCCTCAAAAAAATTCTGACACATTGGTTTTGTAGGCGCTTATGTGCTAAGTAAACCTAGTTTGTTTTTTTTCTAAGAAGATTGATTTTTTCAGAAACCTCAAAAATGGAGGCAACAGGGCAACTTTTCTAGAAAGATCTGGCACATGGATTTTGTGGCCAATCTTGTGCAAAATGAACCCAAAAGGTCAGATATGTGAAAAGATTGATTTTGCTCGAACATGCAAGAAAACCTAAGACAAAAGTAGAAGAAGTTGTGGGAAAAATTTCCAATCTTGAAGAAGATTAAAAAAGAAGAGAACCCATAATGTTAGAAGCTAAAGATTATGAACTGCTACCACTAAAAAATGATGCATGGAGATATGAATTCTGGAAAAACATCCTTCTATGCAAACTACATTCAAAACTATGAAGAACGTTGAAAACCCTTATCGTTTGATCATTCAAATGTCGTAGAGAGTAATTTTTTTTTTTGGAATTTGGATTCAACCTGTAGAAATAATGAAAAAGGATGCCCAAATTATTGATAAATAGGTTGTGGAGGTGGAAGCATCAATTAGGGTGTCAAAACCTTGATTTAGGAGTTATCTGGCGTGATCAGCTATTAACTAGAGGAATTCCCCAAATTTTGGGATGTCTTGAGGAAGAGAAAGTCTTCAAAAATTGTGAACTCAAGTTGACTTGGGTACCACCTTGAGATTAGGCATCTAAGTTTTGGCAGTGTTAGAATATTTTTGAAAATTTGAAATTGTCCTTAATAGACTACCTCCTTTTGACCCTTGATTCTGGATGCTTGATTGATCCTGAGGCTTGGCTGATAGATTCATTGTGAAGTGTGATCAAATATAAGATGTTCTTGGGAGTTACAAACCCTAAAAAGTGGTTCTAATGGCTCAAATTTCTAGGCACCTTCTTGAGATAAGGTGCTTTTGTTTGCCAAATAACCAATTTTCATATGATTTTCAATTTCTTCAATTTGACCTCTCGTGCTTCGATTTGCAATTGTCGGTGATTGATGATTCCTATGGACTGGATGTTGAATCCATCGCAAAGCTGTAAGAATTTCAGAAAGGATGACTAGGTTCGCAAGCTCTGAAAACTGTTTTAGGAGGATGACTGGGTTCACAAGCTCTGAAAACTGTTTTAGGAGGCACCTTCTTGAGATAAGGTGCTTTTGTTTGCCAAATAACCAATTTTCATATGATTTTCAATTTCTTCAATTTGACCTCTCGTGCTTCGATTTGCAATTGTCGGTGATTGATGATTCCTATGGACTGGATGTTGAATCCATCGCGAAGCTGTAAGAATTTTAGAAAGGATGACTGGGTTCGCAAGCTCTGAAAACTGTTTTAGGAGGTTCAAATTCCTAGGCACCCCTAGCCTGTAGGGGCGCTTTTGAGCTTTTGAGAAACTATTCAATTTTTAACCCTTGACGAAATGCTCTAGTTTAGTCTTCATTGTTGGATGTTCGATTGCTTCAATGAATTTGCTGAAAAAATTATCGTGAAGCCTGATCATAACTAAGGAGGACTTCTTGGAAGTCATGAAGCCTAAAAGCAACATCTGATGCTTCAAACTGTTAGGTGCCTTTTGCTATCAGGGTTCTTTTTTTTCTTGACTTAGCTATTTTTTGAGTTTTCCAACTTTTCCTTTGTTTTGGGTGTCCATACTATCTTCACTTATCAATGTTTGACAAGTCTTCTAAGTTGGTAGATACATTCACTGCAGAGTTGGACTGAATTTGAGGAGGGCCTACTAGAGGTGGTTAACCGCTCCTTAATTTCTGGGCGCCCTTGGCCTACAGGGGTGCTTTTTCCTTGATAAACTAACACTTTTGAGTTTATTTTGACTTTCAACATCTCCCATTTGATCTTTGTTTCCTGATGTTTGATGAGTTTGTTGAATGAGACAATGGATTTGTTGGAAAGCCTACAAAATTTTGAAGAAGATCCCCAACACTGCAAATTCTAACAACTGTCTTTGAGCCTTTGAATTCATGGGCGCCCTCGGCCCATAGGGGTGCTTTTGTCTCCAATGTTAGCAACTCTTCAAATATTTTCACCTCTTCGCATTCACTATCTTGCTGACTGCATTGTTGACGATGTGATTGCATTCATGGTTGCAATTGCTTCCACCATTCTACGTGCACGGAAATTTGAAAATTTGACTAAGGCGTTGACTGCCAAGGTATCTCCCTTGTAACAAGGCATCCTTTTTCTAGACAGTTTATTTTTTAGAAATTTTCAACTTTTGAAATTCCCCTCCACCGTTCACCATTTTTCAAGCATCTTTCACCATAGATTCTTCTGTGGGGCGTTTGAAGCTTAGATTTTGACACTTGGTACTTGCCATCCTCCATTGTTGACCTCAGAGGTCCTAACTTTTCTCTTGAAAAGGTGAAATAGACCCACATGAGCAAAACCAATTTTTTATGATTTTGACTGGACCAATATGATCGTGATGAAAGATTAACCTATCAAAATAATTTTGAGCCATTTCTGGGAAGATCCTATTTTTAGGGTTTTTCTAAAAATAGGGGCCTTAAACTCTAATTTTAAAATTTTCAAAATTTCGCCAGTATCATCTAAACAATAAACCCAGAAAAACCCCATGATCCATTTTTCTTTGAGATTATTAAGAATAGAAAATTGCCATACTTAGAGACTTTGACCTTTGTTGACTTTGGATGACAATTTACAAGATTTTAACCATTTTTATCAAAATGCCTTAATGAAGCAAATTTTTCTATTTTGGGTAGAACATTAGGCTCCATTTAGGGACCATGTTGGATACTTATGACATAGGAGAACTGAGAATCTCTGGAAATTTTAGCACAGACTAGTATCTTATTAGTTGGGCATTGGAGTTAGGACTTATTTCCTAATCACCTAAAACACAACAAAACTTTATAGAACAGGGAAAAACATTACAACATAACAAAGAAAAATAAAAAATTATTTATAGAAATTTACTCTGCCTCCAAAGGGATGAAATGCTTTAGATATTTCCTGTTGTATGACAATAGGAAGAGTCATCCATCCAAGTGCAAGAGAATGTAAGAATTCTCCCCTGCGAACTCGTGGATCTTGAATGACCCTTGCCATAAGGAATCAAACTTTCCATGCATTTCCTTGGGCTTGTGTCTCTTATCCCATAATAGGAAATCATCTCCAATCTCAAAGTATCATTGACGAGCCTTCTTATTGAAAATATTCTTCACTCGCTCTTGATGCTAAGTGATCCTATCAACTACTTCCTCCCTTTCTTCCTCTAGCTTCATTAGGTACATGACTCGCTTCTCGATTGGATCTTTCAATTTTCCATCTTCTATTGCAGATGTTGGCTGTAAAGTAGACAACAACACTGTGATGGATAGCATAGCCTCTGTACCATACATGATAATGAATGGTGAAGTGTTGATGGCTCTCTTGGGAGTGATTTTGTTGGCCCAAAGAGTGTCATACAATTTTTTATGCCAAGCTCGTTGATTGGAATCAACCAGCTTGCGTATGATTGTAACAATGTTTTTGTTTGATGATTTGACTTGTCCATTTGTAATTTACCTAGTAGGGATTATACTAATTCTAACTTAAGTTATCAATTCCACAAGTGAATTAAGGGTCTAGAGAGTACCTTGGTTGATTTTAATCCTGTAAACAAGTTAGATATCAATTGAAACCATAACCTAACAAGAGAAGCATCATGTTTCAACATTAGTAATTCCATGGTAAATTTACTATCTCAATTATTACCTTACCTCAAGGTTCCCACCATGAGGAGAAGCATGCAAGATCATGGATGATGGGGTGTCTTAGTTTCCGTACGCCTCAAGTGGTGCATTCCATTCATATGAGGCTATCTCCTTAATCTAATGTGGCGCATGCGATTCATATGAGACGACCTCCTTGACCTCATGTGGCACGTGCCATTCATATGAGTTGATATGGGGATGATCCTAATCCCCTCATCCTTCCAAACACTTTCCACTCCCCATAATTAAGCCTCCCCTTTTTTTACACCATGGTAGGAGGGTGAGATTACGATGGTTACTTCGATGATCAATCTAGACCCAAGGGCAGTACCCTTTGACCCCAAAGGAAAGTACCCCCTTGGCCCTTCGTGGACTCATCTTGTTCCCCCCTGGGTGGCATATCTAGTAGAGACCCCTTTGCAACATTCCCTCTATAATCCTTCTTTTCCACCATGGTAGAACAATGTGCACATTAGACTACTAACTTAATACTTTAAAATATATCCTTAAACATGAGACGTATATTATCACGAATGAATGTGGACTATTGTAAGAATCATATATATTTGGATACATAATTCTACATGAAAGATTTATCACAATAATAATTCATAAATCTGAACTATACGCTACTAATGTTATTTAGTATAATTTGAATCATAATTATTAACTATGCTCAAGAACCTCCTTTATATTAACTATAAGTATTCCTATGTTAAATATAACTATAATCATTATTATATTAAATCAGAACATAGACCCAAATTAACATGTACCACTATTGTTGTCGGTTGTTGTTCCTTATCTGATTATTCACATTCATTCCCTATTATTCCCTTTCTTCTTATTCACATTCATTCAATTCCATCCTATTACTTCCCATTTTATTTGGAATTTTTATGCCTTTATATCTTGCTTGGCCAACAGATATGACCATCCAATTTTCGTGGTTCTTCCTTAAGGGACCTCCCTTTTTGCAACCATCGTATCTCTTCCTTAATCACTCCTTTATCCCTCCTTTGACCATGCTTTTTCATTGCAATACTAATCACTACTGTTTCTAATGATTGGTATGTCTTCTCATTATGAAACGATGCTTTTAGATTTAGTTATTTATTTATCTAAGGTATAATTATATTAAGATAATATTATGTTTTTTTTTTATATTATTTTTATTATTATGATGTTTAAAATCAATAATATTAATTAGTTCAATTTATTAACTAAGGCATAGTTATTAATAATAGTATTGGTTTTTATGAATGTTATTATTATTATGATATTTCTAATTAATTAATTGTTCTATTCGTTATGATAATTGTATTAATTATATTCTTGTGAATACTATCTTTATTATTATGATATTTATAATTATTAATATTAATTATTATGTTTCATACTATGATTTTGTATTATAATAATAATGTTATCTATAATAATTATAACTATAATATTTAAATTATAATTACTCATATTTATATTTAAATATTCATTTGATTTTGTTATTTGTATTTTAATATTTCATATTTGATGTTACAATTTCGAGGGACATGACAGTCCTCCCTGCCCAAGATTGTTTGTCCTCAAACAATCACATTCCAAACATCTTTTCATATTAGGAGCCACGCCCTTTCACACCTCCTCCCTATTCTTGAGGGCCTAATTTAAGTCTCTTGTAGGGTTAACTAAGGTTCTATCCTTAATTGGATTCTCCCATTGAAATGCTCTACCTTTGTATCACAAATTTAAGGGAGTCACACCTTTTTACTTCAATAGTCACAACTCTTATTATTGCATTTGGATACTAATAATAATTTAGTTTTAGATAAGTTAATTTGTTAGTACCTCCCAACCCCATAGACAACACTAAAATTTTCATAGTTTTAAACATAAATTAAACACAAGGATGAGCTCCACATGAATCACAAATTAAAGAAAACAACCAAGTAGCTCAACCAAGCAAGCAAGCAACTAGCTAAAGCACATAGGCAAGTAACTCAACCAAGTAGGAAAGTAGCTCAAGAAAGCAAGAAAACAACTCAAGTAGACAAGCAAGTAGCTCAAGCATGCAAGCAAGTGGCTCAAGAAAGTAGGTAGGTAGCTCAAGAAAGCAAACAACTAGATCAAGTAGACAAGCAAGTAGCTCAAGCAAGGAGGAAACCAACTCAAGTAGACAAGCAGGTAGCTCAAGCATGCAACCAACTAGCTCAAGCAAGTAGGAAATTGACTCAAGTAGGTAGGAAGGTAGCTCAAGCATGCAGGAAACTAGATCAATCAAGTAGGCAACCAGATTGAGTAGACAAGCAAGTAGCTCAAGTGGGTAGCCAACTGAAGTAGACAAGCAGGTAGCTCAAGCATGTAAGCAACTAGCTCAAGCAAGTAGGAAAAAAACTCAAGTAGACAGGAAAGTAGCCCAACCATGCAAGAACCTAGCTCAAGCAAGTAGGAAACCAACTCAAGCACACAACCAAATAGCTCAAGCATGCAAGCAAGTAGCTCAAGAAAACTACCAACCAACTTCAACAACTTGACAGACAACATTTTTAACATTTTCATAGTTTTTAAGCGTAAAGTAGTCATAAGCACAATGACGAACTCCACCATAGATCACAAATACATATTGACTAGCTCTAACATTCATTACATACACCATGGCTAACTAGTATATCACAATGGTTGACACACACATGTCCATAATGCATCCCAAATAGAAAGAGTATCGGTGCATTGCACACTACACCATGGGTCCTATCCTTTCCTCCGATATACGTATGAGCACACAATATACACTTGAAGTCACAAAGTATATACAAGGTATACACATAGTTGCATAAATACATGTAGGTCACAAAGTATACACATGAAAGGAACACACATATGGATATACATTAAATCAGGTTAGTAGGAACATACTCTGATACCACTTGTAATGTCCCTAGTAGGGATTATACTAATTATAACTTAAGTTATCAATTTCACAAGTGAATTAAGGGTTTAGAGAGTACCTTGGTTGATTTTAATCGTGCAAACAAGTTAGATATCAATTGAAACCATAACCTAACAAGAGAAGCATCATGTTTCAACATTAGTAATTCCATGATAAATTTACTATCTTGATTATTACCTTACCTTGAGGTTCCCACCATGAGGAGAAGCATGGAAGAGTGTGGTTGATGGGGTGTCTTAGTTTTCATGGCCTCATGTGGTGCATGCCATTCATATTAGCCTATCTCCTTAATCTCATGTGGCGCATGCCATTCATATGAGATGACCTCCTTGACCTCATGTGGCACATGTTGTTCATATGAGTCAGTCTAGGGAAGATCCTAATCCCCTCATCCTTCCAAACACTTTCCACTCCCCATAATTAATCCTCCCCTTTTGTTACACCATGGTAGGAGGGTGAGATTACAATGGTTACTCTGATGATCAATCTAAACCCAAGGGCAGTATCCTTTGACCCTAAAGGCAAGTGCCCCCTTGGCCCTTCGTGGACTCATCTTGTTCCCCCCTGGGTGGCATATCTAGTAGAGACCCCTTTGCAGAATTCCCTCTATAATCCCTCTTTCCCACTATTGCAGAATAGTGTGCACATTAGACTAATGACTTAATACTTAAAAATATATCCTTAAACATGATACATATACTATCATGAATGAATGTAGACTATTGTAAGAATCGCTAAGCATATTTGGATACATAATTCTACATTAAAGATTTATCATAATAATAATTCATCAATCTAAACTATATGCTACTAATGTTATCTACCGTAATCTGAATCATAATTATTAACTATGATCAAGAACCTACTTTATATTAACTATAAGTATTCCTATGTTAAATATAACTATAATCGTTATTATATTAAATCAAAACATAGAACAAAATTAACATGTACCACTATTGCTGTCGGTTGTTGTTCCTTATCTGATTGTTCACATTCATTCCATATTATTCCATTTTTAATTATTCACATTCATTTGATTCCATCCTATTACTTCCCATTTTGTTTGGAATTTTTCTGCCTTTATATCTTGCTTGGCCAACAACCATGACCATCCAATTGTTGTAGTTGTTCCTTGAGGGACCTACTTTTTGCAACCATCATATCACTAGTGTTTTTGTAGTTGTTCCTTAATCACTCCTTTATCCCTCCTTTGACCATGCTTTTTCATTGCACTACTAATCACTGGTGTTTCTAATGATTGGTATGTCTTCTCATTATGAAACAATACTTTTAGATTTAGTTATTTATTTATCTAAGGTATAATTATATTCAAATAATATTAGTTTTTTTTATATTATTTTTATTATTATGATGTTTACAATCAATAATATTAATTAGTTCAATTTATTAACTAAGACATAGTTATTAATAATAGTATTGGTTTTTATGAATGTTATTATTATTATTATGATATTTTAAATTGATTAATTGTTCTATTTGTTTTTTATTAGGTAAGAAGCATTTATAGGGTGTTGTACCCTTCACAAAGAGCCACAAGAGCCAATAGAGTTCAACACCAAAAAAATTAAAAAACAAGCCAAGAAATAAACACAACGAACCAACATCAGATGGAAAGACAAAGGATGAACAAAAAATTAACTGACATCTCCCCAGTTCTTTGAAAGGAGATTAACAACATCATCTTTGACCCATTCCTAATGATCTTCAGCATTCTTGTTGTCCATTTCATCCTTCATAACCGTCGAAAGGGTGCTGGTAACACAGTGGACCAGCTTAACCGTGAAGCGGGTCAAACCACATAATTTTTTGTCCAACTTATCCAATCTTTCCTGCAACACATAGAGCTCCTCCCTCCCAACCACAGTCTTTCCAGTATCAACATGCTCAACGTCCAACAAGTCTGAAGATAGAGAGGCCAAGTCCTCCTTCTTTACTTTTCCAATTTCAGGAATGGTGTTGGGCCCTCTAGCATACTCCTCCTCACTCTCAGACTCATCTTCGTCCCTACTATCTTTGCTGTCAGACCACTCCTCTTCCGTATCCAAGTCTTTCACTTGCACTTTTTTTCTATTCTTGGCCAACCTACCAAAACACCGGATGATGGTATCGCCACTAGTCACCACCATCTCCGCGACCACCGTATCCCCCTTAGAGTCATTTCCCACCACATTTTTACCTTTTCTCGAAGGCTCCTTCAAACTCTTCCCTTCCTCTTTTCCTTTCTTTTTCAGGGTTGGCTTGCTAGCAGTCTTGGCAAGGGTTGATTTGAGCTCACAAAGACTAACTGCCACACTAGTCTAGGCCGCACCCACATTCCCCTTAAGCTTTTTAGTAGCGGGTTTGGGTTTATGCGTGTCAGTAGGGACCAGGTGGTTTTTACTAATGGGGCCTTTGGACTCTGTCGGAGATCAATTGGTCACAGTGGGAGGCTCAATCTCTTCAATACTGACAACAGATATGGGATTGGGTGGGCATAAAGCAAGATGGAAATGGTAGAGCCTCAAAATGAGGCCCTAGTGGAGTAGTAGGGGAGGAGGGTCATTAAGACTCAAACCAACAGCCTCAATACATTTTTCAACAGAACTTTATAAGTCCATTAGAAGGAAAAAAGGAAAGCTTAACAAAATTGTATGCCGAAGGTGGTTCAAAAGAGAGAAATGGTAGAAATAGTAGGTTTTGAATCTACCTTCCAAAGTCACATACTTCATCAAAGTGGGGCACACTTGGTTCCACAACTGAGGGAGAGTCTCCCGCTTAAAACTTGACTGGTTGTGCACCGACTCCTCATTCCCCACAAAAAATGTGTTCATACTTTCATTATCCCGAGTTTTAGTGTGCTTTGGGTGCTTCATACCAATACACATGAGCCCTATTGCCTTTGCTATCACTTCCTCATTCACATTAAAGGAAATACCACCCAAAGTCACACATCGATCTTTCTAAGAGTTGAAAAACTACACAAAAAGATTAGGGTCATGGCCCACCAGACTCTCCATTAGTACAACAAGACCACCCTCAACACATATGTTGCACACCAATAGATCTTTGTGAAATTTTCCATAGTTTTTCAACTTATTTCGCACCCTATCAGCACCCATAATGTCACTCTGCACATAGAATAACCAGAAACCCTGAGAAAATAAAAGGTTAGAGATAATGGAAAGGTGAAGAATCACCCACACATTTAGGATTTTAAGCCAAAAATGATAGCCTTTGGTAATCAAAGTAATGGATAGGTCGCATGCTTGAGGAAGTAATTTCCTAAAAGCAATCTTAGCGGAATCATAAATGAGGATCTTCAAACACATTTGGCTAAGTAAGCAGGACATGATGGGAATGGAAGGTTTTCCTTCCACGTAGTAAATGCACAAAAACCTAGGGAAGATGGCCATAGGGACAAATTTAGAGACACCAAAAAGGTTAGCTTTCAGAAGTGGAGACAAAATAGCAGAAAAGATAGAACCAATTAGGAGCTTGATCTCATAATTATTAGTCACATTGAAATCAAAATCAAAAAAATTGAAAATACGATGACTTAACATAATCCCCAAAAGGAGATTACGTAAGGTACGGTCGAACTTAGTCTTAATCATCAAGTACCCACTACAACATCTCATGAAATCCCTTTTCAAAATGGGCTCCATCTCATAATTTAAATTATGCCACTTGTTATCCACCTCATCTTTAAAACATGTCCACATAGCCCAAAAGACAAGCATGTGGACCCCACAGAAAATCTAACAAAGTGCTTGATTAGTTATCATCATGGGTCAAGTAAGGGATTTGTTCCTTCAATATTATACCCTAAATTCCAAGTGGTAGGTTCCCTAAAGAATGCTAGCATTTGGAAAATTTCCATGTGTACCAAAATTGGATGTCATCAACAACTTGGTCGCCCTCTCGATAAATATGGGTGGCAACCTTTAATTTCAACTTTGACACAAAGAGCCTAATGTCTAAAAGAATGTGTTTAGTACTCCACCCCAGTAATCTGTCAAAGTTAATAGCATCGATAATAGACTTAGAGTCACCTTCAATATGAAGGTTCTCAATCCCCATGGAAACAACCAACTATAAGCCCTTCAACAACACTCTAGCTTCCACAATCATAGAAGAATGGACACCAATCCCTCGGAGTAACCAGCCACAAAGTTTCCTCTGCAATCTCTGATCACACCTCCTATACTGGCTCTGCCTGGGTTGCCTTTAGCAGCCCCACATAAATTTAGTTTATACCAGCCACTATCCGGAGGCTTCCAAATAGTGACACTCTGAGCCAGGGATCTGGAGTTGTCGTAGGAGTTAGCATCCAGGTTCTGGTGCCAAGCTTTGGCCATACTTATTTCCTCCTCAGTCAAACCTTTTTATGGGGTTTTCCCTTTGAAGAGAGAAATGTTTTCCGCAATAAGCTGAGAACCAATACCAAACACCTCTTTCAGACTCATCTCAATGTTCTTGAAAATCCTATTGTTTCTCTCTTTCCATATACACCAGCATATAATAGGAGGGACCTGGTTCCAAATTTCACCAGATAAAGGGTCCAGACCAACTCAGAATAAAGGATCTAATATCCTGACATAATCCATTGAATCCCCAATCCTCCTATAGCCTGCTCCCACACCTCAACAACAAATGGGCAGTGTAACAACAAGTGATCCACTGATTCTTCATTGCACTTGCATAAAAAACATTTGTTGGGGTTCTAGAATCCCCTTTTCCTTAGATTTTTCTGAGTTAGAATCCTATTATGGCAGGTAGTCCACCAAAAGAAGTTAACTTTTGAGATCATGTGTCAATTTCATAGCTTCTTCCATAGATTGAGGACAACACCCTAGTTCGTCAATAGATTGTAAGCCGATTTAACTGAAATATCTCCCTACTTATCATGAGTCCAGAAGAATTAATCCCTCCTGTTGGTTGTTGGAAGTCCAGTGAGGGAGAGCAACTCCTACAGGATCTTGGCAAGGAGGCTCAGATAAGGGGACAAGGGGCAGCAAAGGGCCAAGTCATTCCATTTTCTAGCACCATGAGGGCCAAGGAGGTAATCACTAATATAAATACCAAAGAATTGTTGAGCCAATTTGATAAGATTCATAAATTCAAAGCTTTCCAGGGGAGTATCAAGTAACCAAGGGTCCTCCCAGAATATGATTTTATTACCATTACTAATCTTCCATTTTATCCCATTCCTCAGAAGACCCTATAGACTGCAAATACACCTCAACACCAAGGACCCCGATCTATTTTGAAGGTACTTAGCATTCATGATCTTACACCAATCCTTCCTATCCCTCAGATGGTCCCAACCCACTTTGGCCATTAAAGCTTTATTGGTATTAGAAGTAGTCCTAATCCCAAGCCCACCACAACTTTTAGGTTGACAAACCTTGTCCCATTTAACTAGAGAAAATTTATTTTTTTCCTCAGTCCCCGACCAAAGGAAAGTCCTTTGAATTTTCTCAAATTTCTCAGCAATATATTTGGGAATCTTGAAAATGGAGAGGAAATAGATAGGGATACCTTGAAGAACAACAAACAGGAGCTGTAATTTACCTGCATGGCTAAGCAAGGAGCCTTTCCACCCAACCAGTTTTCTTTGGATCCTTTCCAATATAGAATTCCAAAAGTCAGAAGTGACTTCCTTGACAGTAAGGGGTAAACCAAGATAAATCGAAGGAAGAGAACCACTCAAATAGGCAGTCACGCTTGCAGATTAGGAGTGATATTAAAGAAGTAAATCATTCTTTTATTATAGTTAATGCATTGCCCAAAACAAGCAACATAGCTGTTGAGACAATTTTTCCATTTCCTGGCTTCAATCACAGAGGCTTTCCCAAAAAGAAAAATATCATCCACAAATTGTTGAATCATAGTCGGCTCTAAGGAAGAGGCAACCTTAATTCCCTTAATGGACCCTTCTGACAGTAGATTAGAGAAATTTTTGCTCAGGACATCTGCAATCATTATAAAAAAAAAGGGTGAAAGGGGATCTCCCTATTTGATACCTCTCCCAGTAGAGAAAAACCCAAAGGGAGACCCATTTACCAAAACAAAGTACTTAACCGTTGTTACACATTCCATTATAAGATTGATCATAGAATGGTCAAAACCAAATTTATCTAGGACTTTTGGGACAAAATCCCAAATCACCTTATCATAGTCTTTTGAAATGTCTAATTTAAGGGTCATACCAGTGTAGTTGCATCTATCCATGGAATGGAGTAATTCATGTGTGGTTATGGTAGCATCAAGGATATGACGACAAGGCACAAATCCTTTTTGAGTGGGGATGATAATTTTGTCAATGAGAGGTTTGATGCGGTTCACCAAAATTTTAGAGAGGATTTTATAAAAAGTATTGCACAAACTAGTGGGGCGAAAATCAACCATTGATTGAGGATCAACAACCTTGGGAATTAAAGCTATGAAGGTGTGATTCAATTTCTTAAGAATCTTACCAAATTTGAAAAAATCATGAGCAGCTAGGACAAGGTCCTCACCAACAATCTCCCAAAAGGTCTGAAAGAAGGCCGAAGGGAAACCATCAGGGCCAGGAGCTTTGTAAGCCCCCATATTGAAAGCAGCCAACTTGACCTCCTCAAGAGTGGCAACACTAAGGATCCCAAGGTTATTATTCTGGGATATAATAGTCGGGAGCAAGTCAAGCATCAAACTATCAAGAGCTGAATTGGGAGCCTCAACAGGAGCCACATAAGCCATCTGAAAGTAATCCACAACCACCAGACCGATTAGGGAGGGAAAATTGACAACCTCCCCCTGAGCATTGTGCAATTTAGTTATCTGATTCCTTTTCTTATGTTTAATAGCATAAACATGAAAGAAAGAGGTGTTCCTGTCACCTTCTTTCAGCCATTGGACCCTGGATTTATGCTTCCAGAAAATATCCTCTTTCCTTAGAACTTGTTCCCACTCCCTTCGACTCTCTTTTTCCTGGTTGCAAGTAGGAAGACTGACATCCCCCTCCTCCATTTTCTTTTGAATCAATTTCAATTTATCCCCAACATTTTTTTTTCTAGAAAACATCCCCAAAAACCCTTTTGTTCCAACCTTTCACCATAGATTTGGTATGTTTGAGTTTAAAAAAGATTCTGAACATGGGGGAACCACGAACATGAATATTCCACCATTCAGCTACTTTTTTTTTTAAATTAGGGTGGGAATTCCACATTATCTCAAATCCGAAAGGGAATGGACCGAGAGCAGACTGGTCACTCGAGGTCAGTAGCAGTGGATTGTGATAAAAAACTATCCTAGGTAGAGCCCAGAGAGTGGAACTAAGAAGGCTAGTCCAGTTACTAGAACAAAGGAATCTATCTAATCTAACTTGAATCAAGTCCTCCCCCAAATTCCTGTTGTTCCAGGTAATAGCTTGTCCCGTTAAGTCTATGTCAATTAGGCTAGTAGAACTCAAAAAGTTTGTCAGATCAGCCATACTGTCAGAATAATCCACCAGACCACTGCTTTTCTTCAAATGAAATAAGGGGGAGTTGAAATCCCCAACCACTAGCCACTGATAATCACTATTGTTTTTAACCTAGTCAGAAAGATCCAACCACAAAGCATACCTAGCATTTCTTTGGTTGGGAGCATAAACATTGATAAGCGACCAAGAGCCACCTGAGTAGGTAAAAGAAACACCAACACTACTCTGACAACAAAATAGTTTGGAGCCATTAAATCTAGAAGGGTTCCAAAGCACAACAAGACCACTGAATGCCCCTTCAACATCACTATAGGAGTAAGTGGTCCCTAGCCATAAATACTTAGCAACATTATCAAAATTTGCTTTTTTTTTATTTTGGTTTCTTATAAAAGTAACACATCTATCTTATGTTCTAAAACATAGTTTTTTAGAGCAAGTTGCTTATGAGAGTTGTTTAGCCCTCGCACATTCCATGACATGACCTTCATTTTTTACCTTTCTTGGAGGACACATCCAATGTCCTTTTATTACTAATGGCTATCTCATTTGTGGTTTCTCTTAACCTTGTAAGTCTCTGGCTAGGCCTTCTAGGCTTGGAATCACCACCCACATCCGCCTTTTTCTTCCTCCCTCTTTTCTTTGGGGTTACCCAATTATCCTCTTTAGTAACATTCTCCAGATTCGAATCCTTAGAGTTGAAAGTTGTCACATCTCCAGTACCCATATCCTCCCATATTTCACCCTCTTCCCCCATATTCTCACTAGTCCCCGCTGAAACCACCTCTAGCAGGGCACCACCAACAAGCTCATCACCCCCAAGAGTCAAGCTAGAGGAAAGATTAGCTATATCCAACACCTTATCACATGCCAAATTATCATTCAGGGAAAGATTAGCAAGGCTCGAAGCTAGATCAACACTGGTCTCCAACCCAGGAAGATGAATACCAAAGTTAGGGTTTTCATACAAGTCTGGCGAGGTAGATTTTTCTAGATCACCAATAATCGGATCATCATTTTCTAGAGGAGAGTTAGCAATAGCAACAAAATCTCTCGGGTTAGGCTCCTTATTAAAGGAGGACTTATAATCAGAGATAAGGTGACCAGGTTTGGCACACTTTTGACAGTAGACCAAAAAAATTTCATAGCACACAGGTTGGAACCAGGCACCAAACTTAGAGAAATGCTTAACAAAGTTAGGAAGTGTCTTATTCACACTAATGTTCACACAAAAGCGAGAAAACACTAACCTGGACTTAGATCTGGTGATTGAGTCAGAAGTAATGAAGTGTCAAAAGGAATCACCAATGCTTTTGAAGATAGATTCATCCCAGTGTTCCAAGGGTAACCTAGGCAGTTGTACTCAAATCAGAGCCAATTTATTTAGATCCACAGCAGGGTCAAACCCTGGCTTCTAGTGACATAAAGCCACATTGTGTTTTCTATAAACCCAAGGTCCAAAAGAGAGAACCGAAACCAAATCTTCCAAGGTCGTGAACTTGAAAAGGAAGAGACCACCCAACATAGTTCATATGTCCACACTTCCCTTAAGGCACCATTTAGCAGCAACCCATCTTCAAACCATATCAACAGTGGGATGAAAGGGGATAAAATGACCCACAACATGGAGGAGAGAATCCTATCACTGACCATATCAGAGATAGTGAAATCCATTCTTGAAGCAACAAATTCCTCCTCTAAAGGAGGTCGAGGGTTTGAGCTTTGTTTTCCATTGGTCAGAACATCCTTCCAACCTTTAGTTTCTTGAAGAATCTCGACCTCTGACACTTCTACTAGAGACACGGGTGGCACTGAAAGATCCACAACCAAAGGACCGGACCCTCCAGGAGTGGCTCTCGAGGGACACGAGTCCGCAAGAGACAAGACGAGGCTCAGATCAGGGAGGATAGAGGGGGACCATGGGGTACCCCCAAGGAAAAATCCACCATATACGCATGTTGTTCAAACGCGAGCAGAGGAGAGAGGAGCAAGAAAGTAGTATGGTAATTGTTCTATTTGTTATGATAATTGTATTAATTATATTCTTGTGAATATTATCTTTATTATTATGATATTTATAATTATTAATATTAATTATTTTGTTTAATACTATAATTTTTGTATTATAATCATAATGTTATCTATGATAATTAAAATTATAATATTTAAATTGTGATTACTCATATTTATATTTTAATATTCATTTGATTTTGTTATTTGTATTTTAATGTTTCATATTTGGTGTTACAATTTTGGGGGACATGACAGTCCTCCCTGCCCAAGATTTTTTGTCCTCAAGCAATCACAATTCCAAACATCTTTTCATATTAGGAGTCTCACCCTTTCACACCTCCTCCCTATTCTTGAGGACCTAATTTAAGTCTCTTGCAGGGTTAACTAAGGTTCTATCCTTAATTGGATTCTCCCATTGAAATGCTCTCCCTTTGCATCAAAAATTTGAGGGAGTCACACCTTTTTACTTCAATAGTCACAACTCTTATTATTGCATTTGGATACCTAATAATAATTTAGCTTTAGATAAGTTAATTTTTTAGTACCTCCCAACCCCATAGACAACACTAAAATTTTAATAGTTTTAAACATAAAGTAAACACAAGGATGAGCTACACATGAATCAAAAATTAAAGAAAACAACCAAGTAGCTCAATCAAGAAAGCAAGTAGCTCAAGCAAGAAAGAAACCAACTCAAGCACATAGGAAAGTAGCTCAAGAAAGCAAGCAACCAACTTAAGTAGATAGGAAAGTAGCTGAAGCACAAAAGAAATTAGCTCAAGAAAGTAGGCAAGTAGCTCAAGAAAGAAAGCAACCAACTCAAGTAGACAAGCAAGTAGCTCAAGCACGTAAACAAGTAGCTAAAGCAAGTAGGCAGCCAACTCAAGTAGACAAGGAAGTATCTCAAGCATGCAAGCAACTAGCTCAAGAAAGTAGGAAACCAACTCAAGTAAACAGGAAAGTAGCTCAAGCATGCAAACAACTAGGTCAATCAAGTAGAAAACCAACTCGAGTAGACAAGAAAGTAGCTCAAGCATGCAAGTAGGTAGCTCAAGTAAGTAGGAAACCAACTCAAGTAGAAAAGAAGGTAGCTTAAGCATGCAAGCAACTAGGTCAAGCAAGTAGGAAACCAACTCAAGTAGATAGGAAAGTAGCTCAAGCACGTAGGAAACTAGCTCAAGAAAGTAAGCAACCGGCTTAAGCACACAAACAAGTAGCTCAAACACACAACCAAGTAGCTCAAGAAAACCAACCAGATTCAACAACTTGATAGACAATTTTTTTAACATTTTCATAATTTTTAAGCGTAAAGTAGTCATAAGCACAATGGCGAACTCCACCATACATCACATACATAGTGACTAGTTCTAACATTCATCACATACACCATGGCTAACTAGTATATCACAATGGATGACACACACATGTCCATAATGCATCCTAGAGAGAAAGAGTATCGGTGCATTGCACACTACATTGTGGCTCCTATCCTTTCCTTTGATATACGTATGAGCACACAATATACACTTGAAGTCACAAAGTATATGCAAGGTATACACATAGTTGCATAAATACATGTAGGTCACAAAGTATACACATGAAAGGCACACACATATGGATATACATTAACACAGGTTGACAGGAAAATGATTTGATACCACTTGTAATGTCCCTAGTAGGGATTATACTAATTCTAACTTAAGTTACCAATTTCACAAGTGAATTAAGGGTCTAGAGAGTACCTTGGTTGAATTTAATCCTGCAAACAAGTTAGATATCAATTGCAACCATAACCTAAGAAGAGAAGCATCATGTTTCAACATTAGTATTTCCATGGTAAATTTACTATCTTGATTATTACCTTACCTTGAGGTTCCCACCATGAGGAGAAGCATGGAAGAGCTTGGTTGATGGGGTTTCTTACTTTATGTGGCCTCATTTGGTGCATGCCCTTCATATGAGGCTATCTCCTTAATCTCATGTGGTGCATGAAATTCATATGATACGACCTCCTTGACCCCATGTGGCACATGTCATTCATATGAGTCAGTTTAGGGAAGATCCTAATCCGCCCATCCTTCCAAACACTTTCCACTCCCCATAATTAATCCTCCCCTTTTGTTACACCATGGTAGGAGGGTGAGATTACAATGGTTACTCCGGTGATCAATCTACACCCAAGGGCAGTACCATTTGACCCCAAAGGCAAGTACCCCCTTGTCCCTTCATGGACTTATCTTGTACCCCCCCAGGTGGCATATCTAGTAGAGACCCCTTAGTAGCATTCCCTCTATAATCCTTCTTTCCCACCATGGTAGAACAATGTGCACATTAGACTACTAACTTAATACTTAAAAATATATCCTCAAACATGAGACGTATATTATCATGAATGAATGTGGACTATTGTAAGAATTGCTAAGTATATTTGGATACATAATTCTACATGAAATATTTATCACAATAATAATTCATAAATCTGAACTATGAGCTACTAATGTTATCTACCATAATCTGAATCATAATTATTAACTATGATCAAGAACCTCCTTTATATTAACTATAAGTATTCCTATGTTAAATGTAACTATAATCATTATTATATTAAATTAGAACATAGACCAAAATTAACATGTACCATTGTTGTTGTCGGCTGTTGTTCCTTATCTGATTATTCACATTCATTTCCCTATTATTCCCTTTTGTATTATTCACATTCATTCAATTCCATCCTATTACTTCCCATTTTGTTTGGAATTTTTCTGCCTTTATATCTTGCTTGGGAAACAACAATGACCATCCAATTGTTGTGGTTCTTCCTTGAGGGACCTACCTTTTTGCAACCATCGTATCTGTTGATGGTGTTTTCTGTACAACAACAACTCAGATAGAAAATAATATTCTATCTCTCTTGAAAGGTGAATTCTCAACAACAAGTGCTAAAATCACCCCAAGGTCTCTCGGGTGTCAGGTCATGACAATGCATAAAACAACTCAGATAATATGTGAAAATGCTGGTAATCACAATTGGACCTTACTACAAGCAAACTGTATCCTTCCAATTTATCAAATTTTGCAATGTGATGATCTTAAATCCTAAATCTAACCAAATAATAAAGAAACAACAAAAGATGAGGGTGTAAGAGAAATAAAGAAATCTAAACTATTTCTAAGATGAACAATGCAAATGATAAATAACCGGAACGGACCAATCTCAAATAACCAATTCCTGCTTAACCCACAATGCAATATCACAAGAAAGGTGCAATCTTCTAAGGCATACAAATTTTCAAATCATAGACATTCATCCACAATCGAACTAAGCACAAATAGATGTATGATCCAGGTTGACTTCACCAGCCTACTACAATCAGATAGTTACTAGGAGTATAGACCAGAGATTGCTACAAACATTCCAAGCATGAAACCATGAACATTATTCACCAAACTAATCTAATTATAAATTTAACATCAAATCTTTTATCTTCAAGCAATTTCAAAGGATGAAACAACAGGAACCATGCAAGATAAACTAACACAAAATAATTCACCAGAGAAACCACAATGCCTTCAATTGTATTAGGCCACCAAAATGTAGCAACAATTCCACTGTTCTGTGTTACAACACTTGCTTGAAAGAACTAACTACTACCTCCACTACAGAATGCTCTAGCTCTTTTCTCAATCTAGCTTGTCTAATTATCTATTATCTGTCTAACTCTTACAAATGAGGTAGGAATGCCAATTTAAAGAGAACCCTCAAAACATGTCGGCCCAGCCAGACATTTACAAAAATAAAATAGACAAAACAAGTCGGCCTCAGGAAATTCAAAATAAGGCACACATTAAATGCCGATACATCATCAAGGTCGGCCAAAACAAATTCCTCAATGCAACTTGGATCAATACATGCCCTATAATAATAGGGAAGCACAAATCACGAAGTGGCATGGTATTAACTACTGCCTCCCTTATCCTTGTTCTGATCCAGCGATTCATGAACTTTCAAAAACACCTTGTCCAACTCAGCAACAGGTGGCAAGGGTAGGATTTTGAGCTGACATTCAATTGATTCAATCTCTTCCCTTGACTGCTTAACCATTGTATCCCAATCACCCTTATATGCCAGGTACTTATCCATCATAGCCAGATAAGTAGCCGCATAATCCATTTGGTGCCCTGTCAAGAATTTTCAATATTAGGGGTATAGACATCATGCCACCACTCCCTCAATTGTTCCAAACTCAAGTACCTAGGGGTGATCTTCCTCCTACCAGTCATTATCTCAAAAAAGGCGATGCAACCATCATAAAAATTAGTTAAATTACTGTCAATCTGCTTCCTTTGTTTGTAGATCTTCTTGATGTTTTTCTGCCGGATTTGCAGGGCTTCAAACCACTCCCAAGGATCATTAACCCTAGATGAAGAGAGAATTCCATCAACAACCAACTGATCCTTATTATACTCCATGATTGTTTTGGTTTTCTGCAATAAGAGATCAGTGTCCTCCTTATCCTGAGATAAAACATAATCCAACCAATCCTTAGCCCTCATTGCATCCTTTCCAGTTGAAAGGATTTCCTTTATTGCATCATCTCCCTTAACCTGTACTTCTTGCAACCAATTCATTGTAGCCAGGGTGGAAGCTTTCATCTTGTCTAGCTAAGAGATGGTCTCCTTCAGCAAGGAACCAACGGTAGCAGAAGAGGATGGGTGAAAAGATTGTAAGGGCTTCATCAAATCTTCCAGAAATTTCCTAAGCCTTTCATTCTCTTTCTTTAGTTCATGTTTAGACTGTGTCTCCTTCCTCAATCTCCCAATGATCACTGCACTGGACCCCTCATACTCTTCAATATCTTGCTCCATAGAGGTGGGCCCAAGATTAATGGTCTATACATCATAATCCTCCCCAGTGACCTCATCTTTACTTTTACCTACAACAGGAGTGGCAATATGAATAACCCTGTTACTAGCTTCACCCCTTTCGATCTTGGAAACCACCTTGGCTACCTTCTTTCTCTTACCCTTTCCAATCTTGGCCAAAATTTCATCCCAGTTGAGAGGAGTGTCCTCAACAATGACCTGTTTCCTTCTGATCTCCTTTTCTATCCAATCCAGAATAGTAGGATCCACTCGGGTTTCATCTTTCTTGACCTCTTCATGCTGATCTACTGTCTCATCCTTTTCCTTTTCAGGAGATTGATTACCTTTGTTTCCCAATTCTGGCTCCTCTTCATGTAGGGGTGATGGAGTCTTAGCAGGAACATCCTCCTTCTCAGGAGGTCTATTATCTTTACTACTTGCAGGAGAATCCTCATATTGTACCAATGGAGAATGATGCATTTCCACATCTCCTACCTCAAACTCAACAACTGCAGCATAAAGTTCCCCATCCTTAAATGGTTCCACTTCCTCACTGGTCTCATGCTCTTCATGAATCGTCTGCTCAGGTATACCCAATGAAGGAGAGGTATCTTTTTGTTGTTCCACAGTGAATGTTGTTGGAAGGGGATCTACTTTTTGCATAGTCTCCTTGGGAGATGGAGTTCTTGACCTTCTTGAATAAACCTGGGTTTTCTCTCCTGAGCTCTCCACATTAACCACATGAGGGTCTGCTTTATCCTTAGAAATTTCTTGATCTTTCTTCTTAGAAGCCCTAATTATCCTTGTCCTTTTTGGCTCTGGAGGAGTGTCTTCCTTCTCTATTTTCTCAAGTTCCTCCTCTTCGATAGACTTACCTATTTTCAAAGTATGATTCCTCTTCTTTCCCCTGGGTTTTCTTTTCTTTTCAGGCTCACCCTCCTTAGGGCCTCTGATTTTAATCTTAAAAGGTGAGCCTACCTTGGTTTTACCTGCAGAATCCTCCTCACCTGATTCCTCTGAGGTAGAGTGAGCATTCAGATTTCCCATCAAATTGAAAGTACAAGGTACCTTCTCACTCTCCAATTCCCATACTTTATGTTTTAGCCATGACTTGGTGGATTTCACAATAGGGCTCATCAACTCCTCCAACTCAATTATCTCCCTTTCCAACCAGTTTATTTCTCCAATGGGTCTGTCCTTGAATGATTCATATGCATGATCCTGGACTAAATTTTTGTCATCCTCCAACTGATCAGGAATCAACTTGACATTGTACATCCTGATTACATCAATTGGAAGCCTAGAATACCTTTTCTTTCTCACCTCAAATTCATCCTTGTTATTCGCCCAGTAGTCCTCTAGATCATCGTTGTGGTGATATTCTTTAGTAGCCTTCTTCTGTGCTTCGCCAGTGATGTCAAAGATTGCCCTCTTAGAATGGAAGGAGAAGCCAAAAGTACTCAACTCTTCCCCTAATGCATGGGCCGAGTTGATTGAAGGGCAGACTTCACCTATACCAATTTTCAAGGGAAAATCTTCACCAAACCCTGTCTTATGCTTCACATTTTTAACAACAGCATCAAAATCACATATCTGTCGGGTAACTTCCAAGAGTATGATGTGGTCAGTGGGATATCTTGGCAATCTGTATGGAGCAGTTGAACATCCATCAATTCTGATATAGGAGAAAGTGGGGAATTGTATAAACCAGGCTCCATATCTTTTAATCAGTTCCTTGGCTCCATCAGAAATTCTCACATGCTCTGCATTATGAAGCAACCTAGTAACATGCATAGTGAATGCATCATTCGCTCTTCTGTAATTTGGATTCCCTAGGTGTAGCTCAGGGTACACTTCATAGATGACATCTGCCCAAATGTTCCTCTTGGACTCAATCCCTTGTATGGATAAAATCTGGCAAGTATATATACCACATAAGATGTCATGGTGAATTTCTTTGTCTCCAGCACATCTCTCATCTGCCTGTCAATCATTGCACTGATAATCCATGCCTAGTGGTAATTGATACCCTGCTCAATCTTGTTAATGACATGTACCATCCAGTTCTCCAATGTCCCAGCACTCTTCAAGCCCGCAACCCTGCTCAACAACATGATTGCATCATATATATCTTGTCGAAACTTGACCCTGTGTAGTTGTTTAGGCAACTTAGAGAAATGAGACTTTGGATTTTCTAGCCAGGAATTGATCATTTGCTGGGCTTTGGTAGGTTCATCCTCATAATAAGTCCTAGCCAAGTCCATTTCCAAGGCACACACACATGGTAAGTCTGGCATATCAAATGCCTAGGAAATGGAGACTGGATTAAGATTTTCCAGAACTCTCCCATCAGGACTAACGATCCTCTGCATACCAGGTCATAATGTCGAGCACACTCCAATATTAATTCATAGCATTGAACCGCAGGAGGAAACCCTGCCACATGAGCCAGCCCAGATTTCACCATTCCCTTGGTTCGAACCGATAAATCCCCCTGAGCCATCCTTTCTTTGAACTCCTCATATTTCCAAGCTCCTACATTTGTATCAGAGACCTCTGACCAAACTGAAACCAACTTACTATCTGACAACTAGTTCTTCATATCCAGCTTTATCCTTTCCGCATCTGTAACTGAAGATCCCTCTGTATCTCCTTTGGACTTCCCTACTATTGCCTTGCTCGATTCAGCCTGCATTCATAAAAGAGCCTCATGAAAATCCAATTATCATCCATATTTTTGTCAAAAGGTTAGCCTCAAAACCACATGAAATCATTAAGATAAATCATTAAACATCAAAATTGAAAATCCGGGAAAATGGGGTAATCTGAGAAAATCTAGTCGAGACATAATTTCAGAGAAATCCAACCCAGACAGACTCCCGTAGCTGAGACATCATTTCATCAAATAAATCACTAATATGGACAAAGAGATGCATGATTATCATAAGATTCATCCATTAAGCAACAAGAAATCATCATCCCACATTTGATTCATTACCTCAATCTCAAAAATCACAATTAAGTAGAACCAGGTAGAAAACCAGAAAAATCCAAATGGGCCGGATTTCCACAGGCAGTTTGAAATTCCGGGAATTCTTCACACTCTAGGGAAATGGCAAAATCCGGGAAAATCTAGGTGCACGGAAATTCCACGGACACCTCGGAAACCCGACGGCCGTTTGACGCGCAAAAAATTAATGGAGTGACCATACAAACCCCCTATCTGAATCTAACAAACATGAACTCAACCCCAATAAGCCAAATTTTGATCGTACTTGAATTTAAACTCCCAAAATTCTCAAATGGTTGATCCCCGCAAAAAATAATGATGCCCTAAATTCGACAGCTAAACCTCCGCCATGAGAGGTAGGGCAAGCTCAAAATTCTCAGACATTATCCTTCAAAATGATTAACCTAGGGTACACCAGGGTCTTAAGTGTTGCGAGCAAGGTCGAGCTAGATGCAGGACATGAGGGTCACAACAACTCCACCAAACTTGACAACCCTGGGCGGACATATCGAAACCCTACCTTCACAGATTATGCAAAATTATGCACAAACAAGGAAAGACCAAAAGGAACGTCCAGGCACACAGATACACCTGAAATTCAATCAACAAACGAAGGGATGCACAGTGCAGGCATTGAAAGCCCATGGAAAGGTGAATCAAACCCTAACTCGATAAATATGTAACCATGAAAATGAGCAAGGGCCGACCCGAATAATCATCAACAAACAACTTGAAAGATTTAACCACAAAGCGCAAAACAATAGAAGTCAATGACGACTTACCATGAATCAAATCCGATTGAACCTCGAGCCCAAGGAAATCACTGCGAACCAGGGTGCCCTAGTGGTGATAAATCAACACGAACACCCAAGGAATCCACACGCGAGCAGACCAAATCTAATGACCAAAGCTCAAAAATGAACAAACTTAAGCGCAAGAGCAAATAGAAAATGAACAATGAAATCAAGAGGAGCGCCAAAAGACCTTAAATTCGCTCACACTCGTGCCAGGGAAGACGTACCCCAAGTATTAATGGCTGACAAGACGTATCGAGAAAATTCAGAAACCCGAGGTCGAAACAAAATTTTGGGAAAATTCGAGCCATTCGGATTATCCTGGTGGGCATGAATTCCATGGACGATGCACCCCTTTGGGACTCCGACGAAATCCGAGAAAATCCACGTGATCCGGAAAATCCCGGATTCGACCAGAAACCCAGACTCTGGCAAATCCGACATAGACAAGCGCTGGACCAGGACCCGAGAAAATCCGGGTGAGCCAGAAAATCCCGGACCCAGATCAAAAACACAAGTTTGATCGATTCAACCTTCAGGGTAAGACCAAGGTAAGCAAGACCAACATCCCGAGACCTCGAAAGGACAAATCCAATAAAAACCAAAGGTCAAAGAGACATCCAAAATCATAAATCAGAGGATCCCTACTCCAAGTGGGGCGTGTGTGCAAAATTGCACAACAATATCCCTTCCTTAATCACTTCTTTATCCCTCCTTTGACCATGCTTTTTCATTGCAATACTAATCATTGGTGTTTCTAATGATTGGTATGTCTTCTCATTATGAAACGATGCTTTTAGACTTAGTTATTTATTTATCTAAGGTATAATTATATTCAAATAATATTAGTTTTTTTAATATTATTTTTATTATTATGATGTTACAATCAATAATATTAATTAGTTCAATTTATTAAGTAAGGCATAGTTATTAATAATGCTATTGGCTTTTATGAATTTTATTATTATTATGATATTTTCAATTGATTAATTGTTCTATTCGTTATGATAATTGTATGAATTATATTCTTGTGAGTATTATCGTTATTATTATGATATTTATAATTATTAATATTAATTATTTTGTTGCATACTATGATATTTGTACTATAATCATAATGTTATCTATGATAATTATAATTATAATATTTAAATTGTGATTACTCATATTTATATTTTAATATTCATTTGATTTTGTTATTTGTATTTTAATATTTCATTTTTGGTGTTACAATTTTGGGGGACATGGCACCATTACCTTGAAGGTAATAGTCTAATGAATGTGACAATGTGATGTCATGATCAAAACATAATTCTACTAGCTCCTTAGATGAGAAACTCGTTGTGTTGTCAATCACAATCTTGAGTGGTATCCCAAAGCGTGAAATAATATTTTCCTTGAGAAAGTCACACATGACTTCAGAGGTATCCTTCTTAGTAGGAATCGCCTCAACCCACTTTGTGAAATAGTCTATTGCCATAAAGACATAAACATTCCCTTTACTATAATGTGGATTGATTGGTCCTACAAAATCTAGACCCCATTGCTGAAATGGAGTGTCAATGATCATCGACTTGAGTGGAATGGCTGCTAGTTTGAGTTTTCCAACAAACTATTGCCACATTTGACGTCTGTGCACCAAATATTATGTGTCATGAAACACAATTGGCCAATAAAACTGTGCTTGCAATATCTTGAATGCTATAACCCTTGATGAGAAATGGCCACCACAAGCTTCACTATGAAATGACTCCAACAAATGATGTTTTTGGTCCCTGTTGATGCATAACAAGAATGTTCCATCAAGCCCACACTTGTATAGAATGTTATTCATAAGCGCATAGTTTTGTGCTTTCAACTTCAAAGTTTTTTTCTACTATTTGTCCATGTGAGTTGGAAATTATCCATAAGTTAAATAGTACCATATTTTAGTGTACCATTCCTCAGTAGAATCAACCAATAGGACCATAGTAAGGTCCTCTTTAATCTTAGTTTCGAGTTCACCAATGGTAGCCTAGTTCTTTAGATCACCATATTCTACTATCAACTGACACAAACCTCTCCCATGAATGAGTTTGGTCGGCTTGATCTCCAAGTCATACTCCCGAACCTTTGTGATCTAGTTACCTCTTTCTACGCACATCTCCTATTGAGTTAAGACACTTTTGACTGTAGGATCTATGACATACACTATTGTGTGAGAGTTCAATATGTAAAATCTGAAATTCTTTATAGCCCTCACAACTGCATATGCATTCTTTTCAACTTGAGAGTACCAAGAATCGCTGCCTTTGAAATTGATGCTCATAAAAGAAATTGGAGATTTAGTTTCCTCATTCAACTTTTGTGTTAGTATGGTAGAAAGGGTGTGTTCTGATGTGTAACAATAAAGAGTGAATTCCTTATCAAATTCAGGTCAAACCAACACTGGTGCTTGACTGGTGGCTTCTTTTATTTGGATGAACACCATCTTTCCTTCTTCGGTCCATTTGAAGGCAAGAGTTTTCTTCATCATAGTTGATATGTCTTTGGTTAGCTCTAAGAATTCGGGTACAAATCCTTGTATGAAATTTACTTTACCAAAGAAGGAGTGCACCCCAGCTTTGCTTGATGGGAGAGATAGGTTCTTGATTGAATCAACCCGACTAGGCTCAATCTGAGTTCCTTCTTTGGAGATAATGTGGCCAAGCAATTTTCCTTCTATCACCGCAAAGATGTACTTCTTGGGATTTAATGAAATGTGGTGGTACCTACATCTCTCAAACACTTTCACTAAATGTTGAAAATGATCTTCTCGCTTCTTTGAGAAAGCAGTAAGGTCATAAAGGTAGATGACAATTAGTTCATTCTTTAGTTCCCCAAATGCCACATCCATGGATTTTTGAAAAGTGGCACCAATGTTGATGAGGCCGAAGGGCATCCTTTCATAGGAAAATGTACCCCATGGGGTAGTGAATGCCATATTGATTTGATCCTCCTTAGCTAATGCAATTTTATTGTATTTGGAAAAACTGTCAAATAATGACAACATTTTCAATCCAGTGACTGTCTGCAATGTATCCTCCATGATCAGAAAAGGATAATTATCCTTGAGGGATGATTGATTGAGGTTCTTGAAATCAACACAGATTTAGATTTCTCCATTCTTCTTGTGCATAGGAACTATATTTGACACCTAGGTGGAATGATGGATTGGAAAGGTTATCTTGGCATCCACCATCTTCTGAACCTCGATGTAGATTGTATCTTGGATGCAGTATTTGCTTCTATTTGAAGGGCTTGGCATCAAGCTTTAGCAGAATTGTGTGAGACAATTCTCTAGGTGTGAAGACTTCCAGATCTTCGTATGACCAAGCAAACACATCTCTATATTGCTTGAATAAGGAGATGAAACTCTTTCTTTCCTTTGTAGTGCAACGCTTGCCTAAATTAACAAGTTGGGGCTTGTCTTCAGTACCAATTTTCACTTGACAATATTCAATATAGGTCTTATTAGCTACGTTCCTCTAATTTTGGACGTGTCTATCATGCCTATCAAATATATCCTCCAAGGATACTAGACCCTTAGGAATTTTATTGCCTCTCAATTGAATGATGCCTGATTATGTTGCTTAAAAATATTTTGCTATGGATTTTGTGAAGGGAGAAGCACTGCCTTCAAAGATAGCTCTTTGTAATTGTCCTCCATGTAGAGGAATTCTTCAATGTGATCATCATCATCGAAGACCTACCATTTGTCACAATTTTTGAGGACAACTGGCATGTATATGAGCTCAATAGCAAAAGCATTCTAACAAAAATTAGAATGTGGTTGAAGAGAGCATCCAATACTGCAAGGGCATCTGTTCTTCTATTGTGCTCATGCAGAATGAACTTGATGTCGAATGCTTCAAACCAGTCGATTGCATTCCACACCCTCTGTCTGTAATGTTGAAGGTGATATTTTCTTACTTGGAAACAATATTTAATCTGTTTGACGATCATCTCTGCATCACCTTCGACGCTGAGTAATTTTATACCCATATCCCTTGCATTTTTGAGACCTAGCTAGTATGAAAGCCTCGTACTCCACCGTATTGTTTGTGCACTCAAACTGAAAGTGATATGCAAATGGGTATAAACGACCTTCAAGAGAGATAATGACTACTCCCACTCTTGATCCTTTTGTTGAGCAACTTCCGTCAAATTGCATGGTCCACATCTTTGGATCTTCTTTTGATGTGTTTGTAGAACATGCAACTTTTTTCCTTTCTTTAGTTACTTCAAAAAACATGGCATAAGTTCCAAGACCTATTTCTTGATACAACACTTGTGCTTGGGGGTCCTAGGATTTCACCACCGTGAATCTAGATTTCACCTTTGGCTCCAACTTGAAATTGCATTTCTTCAACAGAATTGTCACAAATGACCAATCCAATTGAATTTATCCTCTGAGATATTTGCAGAAACTTCTACTTAGTAACATCTCATAGCTAGTTGGAATATCAACCACTAGGATGGTCATCCTGAATTTCTTCTCTGGACAAGATGCCAGCCTTACTTGTGCATCTTGTAATTGGATGACCAACGACACTGACTTAGATTCAAGTGAATAAAACTTTTCATGAGTCTTAGTGCACGAAAGTCCCAATGCATTCATTACTTGTGAGGGCATGACATTGTCAGAAGCTCCTGAATCTATGATAAAAGTGTTGAGTTTAAACCCCCCTATATATAAAGATATATAAAAGGGCTTTGGATTTTCTTCTACTGGTACATATGCCTTGAGCAACATGGGCTAAATGCTAGCCTACTTATTTACAACCTTGAGAATCCGATCCAGTTGTATTGGATGGTCCTAAAGATATTCCAGTTGAGAGATTTGTACCTTCATCTTCATCATGGAATCCACATGTCAAAGATTGTTGAAGACGAATCTTGAGCAACTACTTTAGGATTCTTGTGTGAAGGCTTAGGATTAGAAGTGGAAGGAACTTCTTTATAATTTTCTTTTGATTTCCGTCTATCCTATTCTTCTTTATGTGCCTTGAAGTGTTGAGCATGTTTGAACACAGGTGTTGAAAAATTATCGTGATTTACAGCGAGAGAATACTGATGGTATGCTTCTTATTCTTGATTTATGGGTTCACTATCAAAGTATCCTGTTGTGGAGTCGCCATCAAAGTTGTCCATTTGTGGTAAGACAACATTTGAACTTGGTGAAGGTACAAAAATCAAACTTGGTGCAGCTTCAGTGTATCCCATGATCTGATTCATTCTCAAATTCTCAGGACACATAGAACCAGTGTGTGCGTCTATCTCATGGAAGGAGCAAAACATAGTAGATTTCTTAGCCTTAATTGATTGTCTGGTGGAGGCGTTGGAAATCATGGTTTGTAGTTGTTGAAAGGTTAAAATTTGTTCCTCTTTGGTTGGTATGGTTACTAAGGTGTATATTGTGGTGTTGTGGGCAGTGCAAGCTACCCTTGATTAGGAAACTATCTTTTAAGGATAGTCACCTCATTGGCTACCTTTTGTAACAATGGATTTGTAGAAGCTTGAACAAGAGGACTGATAGCATCAGTATTCATCTTCCTGGATGTGATCATGTTATCCTTGATCTCAATAGCTCTTTCTTATGCAGTTGGTAATTTTTTTTCATGAGCTGATTTTAAGAAAATGGCTATTTCTGATGGACGAGCATTGATGAAGCAGCTCAGCAAAATCTTTGGTGATGGATTGAGCATATAAGAAATACATGAGACCAAGTGGTTAAACCTTGCCACGAGTTCTCTCATGGGCTCGTTCAATTCAAATTTTGAATTGAAGAGTTGAGCAAATAGTCGATGGCTATCTTCTACAAGCTTGAATCTTTCCAAGAACTCCTTGCTCATGACTGCCCAACTTGTAATGATGCTTGATTCTAGATAATGAAACCAATTGGTAGCATTTTCCTCAAGAGTCTCTACAAAGAGACGTATGGTGATATCCTCATGTGGTACATGCAAAGCAGAGCAAGACAATGTGTATACAGAGATATGCTCATCGGGGTGTTGAGCCCCATCGCCTTGAAATTAAGGGAAATGCTTTCTTGAACCTTGAGGTAGTTCATGATGTCCTTGTAAGGCCAATGGCCCAATGTTAACACCTGAAGGAAATGGGGGTGGAAATCTTTGATTTCTACCATTGTGGACATCACCATTGTGATTGTTGTTGTTGTCACCCATTGCTTCTGGATGGGTTGGAGATTCTTCTTCAAGTTCTTCTTGGAAATGTTTGGGAACCTCTTGAAAGAATGGATTTGCATTGGATGCTTCTCCAATTTCTACTTCTTGAAAGAAAGGATTTGTTTTCCTCCTTGTATAAAATTGGTAAGCCAAGGTTGTTTATTGCCACATGAGAGGTGGTAAAACTGGCCTTTTGGTTGCAAGATCAGCCTTTTCTTCTTCTTTATCCATAGTGGTAGTTGTGTTTTTCCACTAAGTAGGATCTTCTCCTCTCAATTATGGAACTCCTCGGGCTACTGATGATTTTTGTTTTCTCTTCTTCAATTATTATGAAATTTGACTGAATGATAGTTTGAGTAAGACCTGGTTGTTGGACTGGAGTAGTAGGACACCAAATGGTCATTCTTGTGTCATAACGCATTTAGCTTTCTTAAAGTTTTATGCCTCGTTCCCCACAGTGGGTGCCAAAAAACTGTTGGCATTTCAATTCACATCTTTGGTGCATAGATTGGAAATAGACAACTATGCACATTTAGAATGCTCTTCAAACTAGGAGGGGAAGCTCCCTCTTTTGCTGATTATGCTTAAAAAGAAAAAGTAAATTAAATTCCTATCTTTTTATCTCAGCTGAGAGCACAAGGTTATAAAACTCTTTGTGTTGCAACTGAGGTTTTCTCTAGTTTCATAACTTCAACTACAACTACGCCTAAACTTATAACGCTTCTATCTTCTCCAATAAATTAAAAGCAAGAGAATTTATAAGTAATAGGGAATGATTTTGGTAAACACGAAGCTTAAACAAACTTATTTCCAGAACTCATTTGAAGACTCATTGTACTCTTGTATGAAAGCTGAAAGAAATATTATAAAAGAAAAACATCAAATGACAAACTTGATCTCAAAATTCCCTCAATGATGCATTGTACTTTTGAGGTGTAGGCTGAAATAAATATTATAAAAATAAAACATGAAACGATAAACTTGATCTCAAAATTCTCTCAAAAACTCATTGTACTTTTGAGGTGTAGATCGAAATAAAGATAATAAAAAAAAATACCACGAAAAAAATCTCAAGACTTTGGATCAAAGCACTATAGGCACAAGATTTATTTCCTCAAAAAGGTTTCCAACAATAATTACATGTTTGGGATAGCAAATTGTATGAAGAAGACAAACATACAACATACGATCAGCCAAAATACACTAAACAAAGTGAATAAATATTGACTAGCAAAGCTTAAAGGCACTAAGGCTCAACAAGTTTGTTATAGTAATAATGGTTAAAATACAATGATCAAGGTTGCTCTTATTTATAGACAAATACAAGAGTAGGGAACCCTGATCTCCTTGTGTTAACAATCAGTCCTTGCCAATATGCAATATTTATTCCTATGTCTAAACAAAGGTAACTAATAGTTAATTGGAAAGACTACCTTAGTTAATTAATATAAAACTAAATCTAACTCCAACTGTACAAGAAATATCTCCAAGGATAGACATGCATGAAAAGAGGACAATCAGTTAACTTGAAAATTTTGTCAAGTTAACTGTTGATCTAAATTTCTATTCTTGGAGAATATCGTACACCTCAACTGGCAGTTCATGGGCCATCAACTTGAGAAATCATATTCTCCAAGAAGTTGTTAACTACCTCATCATCTGGAGCACTAATACTCTTCTGAATGATGTGATGCCTCCACAACATTTCCTCGCCACCTGCAATCTAATCCTGAAATTCACTTCTCCTTACAGTTGCTTCATCAAACTTCATTGACATGGCTACGACTTGACTCAACTTGCAGTCAACAGGGTCACCATTGAAACTACTGTGGATGAGGTCTTGAAATTTCATCTGCACTTCACCAAGATCAATGTACTCACCATCCTCTCATTGATATTGGCAAGGGACTTGTGACACGAAAGTTCTTATGAACTTGAGAGCACTTGCCACCTTTTGTCTGTATTTAGTCATTTCTACAAAGATTGCTTCAGATGTTTTTATCTTAAATATTTGTTGTTCTCTCCAAGTAAAAAGCTTCTCATTGTCTTCATCTATAGTGACTGAATCATATGCCATCCTCAAGTGAGAAAGGATGATATCATCCATGGTTTTCTTTTCTGCCATGCTTTGCTCTGATTCCTAAATTTTTGAGTGAAGATTGTGGGCATTGTACCTCAACTAGTACAATTTTGCAAGTATGAATCGGCCCCTGGTGATTAAATATTCTACCTAGTCTCTTAGGTGTTTCCCATAAATAACCAACTGAATTAGTTGATTTTTTTTTTCTGTAGGTAATTCCAACATCTGTGGGAGCAAGGCAGTGACATGTGAAGTACCGTGAAGGAGGTTGGAGATGTACCACTCCAACTGTTGATTTTCAGCCTTGAGGGTTGCCTTGTCTTCACCATCTCTGACCACTATTTCCTTCAAGATAACCGTTGCAACCTCAAAGAGACTTACATCATCTTGTTGTGTACTTCTCCCAAGGTTGGCTTTGAGCAATGTGAAATCATCGACCTCAACCTCATTGGCATCCTTGTAAAATGGTGGTGTATGATCTCAATGATCACCTCATTGTCGGCGTTCTTCTCCATGCAAACTTGCTTCTTGAGTTTCTTGTCAGACATGTCTTGGTAGACATTGTCAAACTCAAAAAAGTACAACTGGTAAGAAGGTTTTCTTCTCTTCCTACCCAGGATGTTTTCAATCCAAGATGAAGAATCTCGACTAACTTCACTGGGAGGATTAGTTCCCGTTTCATCAACTCCTAATGAGTGAGATGGTGTGGAGATGTCATGAATTGGTGAATCAGGATCCAAGTCAATGTGAAATTGAGATGATTGTGGTGGTGACGAAATAGGAGGCTCTGCTTCTACTTCTAGCACTGCTTCAACTATATATGTGGTTGCATCCATTTGTCCTTCTTGCTGATTTATATCAGCAACTTTCATCTTTCCCTTCGAATGTCCTGACATTTTGCTATTCTTTGAACCCTCTAGAGGATGAAGCATCGCTTTCACTCTAGGTTTCCATTTAGAAGTGGAAGGCAGTGTGGTGGTAACCGGTGGTGGATCTGTGATTGGAGTAACTACCTTCCACGTCTTCTTTCTATCCAATAATAGCTTGTTGTTCTTCACAACTCGGCTTGTCCATTCCTCAATGGAGGTGCTCTCTTTAGCATACCAATCAATGGATTGAAGTGGCTGCAAGTCAATGTGATCTCTGAAAAATGTGGGAAGTATGACCTCACCATCATCATCTAATAAACCTTCCACATCCTCTGATAAGAAATCAGTGATCTGTGGAAGAATGGATCTACTGTAATTGAGCCTGCGCACTTCGAACTCATCTTCACAACTAAACCAATAATCCTCCATGGTAGGTTTATGTGAAGAATTGCTGCCAAGGTGACTTTCCAAAAAACCCTAAGGGTCATATGAGTGCCTTTCTATGAGAAACTTAAGATTAAGCTTCATCATTTCATTGCTCATTGACTTGGCATCAACTGCTGATTTGCACCTATATACACCCATCTCAAAAGGAAAGCTGGCAACAGACTTGCATTTATTACACATAAAAGTGTGTACCTCATGCAATTTCCTTAGGAACTCCATGAATACCACCTTATCTAATGGATAATGGGGTAGAATAGCTGGAATACATGAGAAACCATATATGTGAATGTAGGAAAATGTGGGGAACTGGATGAACCAATCGGCCCAATCTGTCATTGCCAATCTAGCTTCTAGTAAATTGTGTATATGTAACTCATGGTCAAGATCCCTCACTGTGTGCATTAGGCATAGGTCACTTACTCACTTGAAGTGTCATTCTGATAGTGAAAATTCTAGCTATGAGAAATGCTCATGAAATCACTACACACCTAGAGTTCCAATGGTATTCAACCCTCTAAACTAGCCTTGAAATGCTATCTGATATATGAAATATGAAACCATTATGAATTCGTGGGATTTGAAGAATCTTGTCATTTGGCTGTGAAGAGTGTTACTGATCAAAGCAGACCAGTCATAGTGTTCCTTCTTGTTGACAAGTCGAGACATGCTATAAAACATGCATGGCTAAAACTTGTGTGCTTCTTCTTGACCCATGACACATTACTTGAGTAGAGTAATCATGATAGCATACTCATCCCTGAATTCTCCACGTCCAACGTTCCTCGGAAAATTGTTTCATTTTTCTTTGAGCCACCTTTCTACCATCCTTTTTTGACATTGTTCCTTTTTTGTGTTAAATGCCTTTTCGCATTCTTCAACTAGCACAATCAAGTTGTTTGTACATGGTGGAATAGAAAAACACCTTTCTATGTCCTTTGGCTTGAGGCTGTAAATTGTTCACCCATCCAATGATTGAATTTCCCGTGAAGTGGGGTTGTAATGGTTGACACAAGCAATTACAAATTTGATATTTTGTGCCGAGATGGGGAAAGAGGCTACCTCAAGTAACCCGGATTATTCAAAGTTTTGGAGTGTGCTGGTGTGTACACTTGTCAAATTGTTTAAATCAACCACTGGATGCACTTGATGCAAGTTAGTGTTGAGTGTTCTTACGAAATCATGAATCAAGACCGATTTGGTCTTGAATTCAACTTAAGAGAACTACATACTAAAAATTTGGAAGAATGACTAGGCACACGACTATGCTTGAACAACTTTTTCTGGAAAGGCTAAAAATAGCTTCATCGAGAGGCAATTATTTTGAAATTTTTTGAGACATGGGTTTTGTTGAGAATGCCTTTTTGAATGAACCCAAAATGTTAGATTTTTGAAAAAATTACTTTTTCATGAACATACAAGAACCCCTCAAAGGTAGAAGCAGCAAGGCAATTTTTCCTTGAAAAAATTATGAAACATGGGTTTTGTAGGTGCCTATGTGCTGAGTAAACCCAATTTGTCTGTTTTCTGAAAAGGATGATTTTTTCATAAACCCTAAAAAAAGGAGGCAACAGGGCAACTTTTCTGGAAAAATATGGCATGTGGGTTTTGTGGCCAATCTTGTGCAAAATGAACCCAGAAGGTCAGATCTGTGAAAAGATTGATTTTGCTCGAACATGCAAGAAAACCTAATACAAAATTAGAAGAAGCTATGGGAAAAATTTCCAAACTTGAAGAAGATTGAAAAAGAAGAGAACCAAGAATGCTAGAAGATGAAGATTATGAACTGCTGCCTCTAAAAAATGATGCCTGGAGATATGAATTTTGGAAAAACGTCCTTCTGTGCAACCTGAATTCAGAACTATGAGGAACGTTGAAAACCGCTGTCATTTGATCCTTCAAGTTCCGTAGAGAATGAAATTATATGTTTGGCATTTGGAGTTAACTTGTAAAAATAATGAAAAAGGACGCTCAAATGCTTGATAAATAGGCTTTGGAGGTGGAAGCATCAGTTAGGGTGTCAAAACCATGATTTAGGAGTTATCTGGCATGATTGGCTATTAACTAGAGGAATCCCCCAAATTTTGGGACGTCTTGAGAAAGAGAAAGTCTTCAAAAATTGTGAACTCAAGTTGACTTGGGTGCCACCTTGAGATTAGGCATCTAAGTTTTGGCAGTGTTAGAATATTTTTGAAGATTTTTTAAATTTTCCTTAATAGACTTCCTCTGTTTGACCCTTGATTTCATATGCCTAACTAATCCTGAGGCTTGGATGATAGATTCACTGTGAAGTGTGATCAAATATAAGAAGATGTTCTTGGGAGTTGCAAACCCTAAAAAGTGGTTCTGATGGCTCAAATTTCTAGGCACCTTCTTGAGATAAGGTGCATTTTCCAGACTTAACTAATTTTCAGATGATTTTCAATTTCTTCAATTTGAACTCTCGTGCTTCGATCTATAGTTGCTGGTGATTGGTGATTCTCGTGGACTTGATGTTGAATCTGTCATGAAGTTGGAAGAATTCTGAAAAGGATGACTGGTTTCACAAGATCTAAAAACTATTTTAGGAGGTTCAAATTCCTAGGCTCCCTTGGCCTGTAGGGGCACTTTTGAGCTTCTGAGAAACTATTTTCACTGTGTAACCCTTGACAAAATGCTCCAATTTGGTCTTCATTGCTAGATGTTCGACTGTTCCGATGAATCTACTGACGAACTCGTCATGAAGCCTGATCATAACTGAGGAGAGCTTCTTATTCATGAAGCCTAAAAACAACATTTGATGCTTCAAATAGTTGGGTGCCTTTTTCTTGCAGGGTGCTTTTTATACTTGACTTAGCTATTTTCTGAGTTTTAGCATCTCCATTTGATCTTCATTTGTTGATGTTTAATGAATCTGGTTAATGAGCTGATGGATTCATTAGGAATCCTGCAGAATTTTGAAGAAGACCCCTAACATTGCAAATTCTAACAACTGTCTTTGAGCCTTTGAATTCATGGGTGCCCTTGGCCTATAGGGGCACTTTTTTCTACAGTGTTAGCAACTCTTTGAATATTTTCACCTCTTCATGCATCACGTTCACTGTCTCACTGACTGTGTTGTTGACGATGTGACCACGTTCACAGTTGTGATTGTTTTCACCATTTTGTGTGCATGGACATTTGAAAATTTGACTAAGGTGTTGGCTGCCAAGGTATCTCCCTTGTGACAAGGTGTCCTTTTTTCCAAACTTAGTTTATTTTTTAGCAATTTCAATTTTTTGAAATTCCCCTCTGCTGTTCACCATGTTTAAATCATCTTTCACCATAGATTCTTCTATGGAGCATTTGAAGCTTAGATTCTACCACCTGGTACTGGCCATCCTCCATTATGGACCTCAGAGGTCCTAACTTTTCTCCTGAAAAAGTGAAATAAACCCACCAGAGTAAAACTGACTTTTTTATGATTTGGACTAAACCAATGTGATCGTGATGAAAGATTAACCTATCAAAATCATTTTGAGCCATTTCTGGGAAGATCCTATTTTTAGAATTTTTCTAAAACTAGGGGCCTGAAACCCTAATTTCAAATTTTTCAAAATTTTGCCAATATCATCTGAACAATAAACCCAAAACAATCCCATGATCTATTTTTCTCTCAGAGATTATTAAGAATAGAAAATTTCCATACTCAGAGACTTTGACCTTTGTTGACTTTTGATGATAATTTACAAGATTTTGACCATTTTTATCAAAATGCCTTAATGAAGCAAAAAAAATTATTTTGGGTACAACACAAACCTCTTTGGCAAAGAAACAATCAAAAATATGTGTAAAAGTGGCTTAGGGGTCCTGCAAATGTTGCATATGTCCAAGTCAACATGGTTAAGTTTGAATGGAATTTTTTGCAACAATAATTGCCATCTAAAGCAAGACTTTTTAGGCTCTTTTAAATTTATCTAGATAGAAGAAATGACATTTTTCCATTTAGAATCATCAACATTCAAACCCCAACAAACATTTACATGTTCTTTAATTGAAACATCTTTCATTAATTCCTTATACATACTCTTAGCTTTAATTTCAGTCAAAGGAATACCATCATTCTAGATCAGATCAACATCAATATCACAATTTTCAACAAAAACTAAAGGAAAGGAGGCATTTTTGCAAGCATCAACAATTATATTATAGGTTCTAGCATCAACTTGTCTAGGGATTTTAATTGACCATTTTCAAGAATATTATGGAAGGTTTGGATGCCAACCTAGCTCCACTTTTTGGCGGAACACCCCTGCAAGAGAGCAAGAGGTTTGTTGTTATGCTCAAGGTTCCACCATAGGGAGTATTAGGATTGGCACTTTAGGTTATTATTGTCCTGAATGTTACAAATTTTGAATCTAACTTTATTCTAGACCATCTCCCAAGCTTTCCATAGACTTTTGAAAACCAGTGAGCTAGCTAGGGACATGAGGTGCTTGTTCAGGAGAATATCACATATGGGTAGCTTTTTCCATGATTTTTCCTATTTAGGAGTGGCTAAAAGGATATTATTCCTCATCAGAACCTTCCATGGCTCCTCACCTACCATGGATCTGGAAATCCATTGACAACAAGTGTAGTGCCTTATGTTCTTAGGCCCTTGAGGCCAAGACCCCCATCCATTTTATCCATACAACACCCTTCCCACTTGACCATGTGCCTTTTTTCCTACCTTTCCCATTTGACCACAAAAAATATTTGATGCTTTTTTGGATCTCATTCACCTAATAACTATTGAAGAACCATATCGATGCAAAATATATACTGTAAGATGAGATGATCTTTTGGAAAACCTAGAGCTTCCTTGCAAGGGAAAGGTATTGTCTATTCTAGCTTTCCATTTTTTTCTCAATTTTAGCACTTATCCATATCCACATTTCTTTTATGTTGGGACTGATGGAAACGGGAATCTTGAGATATCTCACCAAATTATTAGGCCCACCCCACTACAAATCAATTTTTTGGAGCCAACTGGGGGGGGGGACTCTATCCAACCAATGAAATTAGATTTGGCTACAAATATTTTTGCTCCATAAGCCTAACATAAAAGGTCCAATTTTTCCATAAGAATTTCCAGATTTCTCTCTTCTAGCTCAATAAAGATGGCAGTGTCATCCACAAACTAAACGTTGACAAGTTCATTGTGGTCTGGGAGTGTGATCCCCTTGACCTTAGGGGAATGAGAATGATACCCTAATAGGTAGTGTAGGGCATCTAAGGCTATCACAAAGAGTGTAGAGACAAGGGGTCACCCTTGTCTAATAGACCGACCAAGAGTGATTTCCTTAGACAACATTCCATTAACATCAACTTGGGCTACCACATCTTTAAGTAAGGTGTCAATTGCATTACAGTACTCAAAACCAAATGCTTCCAACATTGACCTTAGAAAGGGCTACTCAACTTTATCATAGACCTTTTCAAAATATAACATGTCAAAAAAATTATTAGATTTCCTTGACCATTCTATGGCCTCCCAACTTGTAATTAGGTTCTCCAAGATGTATCTCCCTTTTATGAATCTAGTTTGAGTACTATTTATGAACTTAGGGAGGATATCCACCAATCTTAAGGAACAAATTTTTGCTAGGATTTTGTAAGAGATGTTAAGAAGAGTTATGGGTATCCAGTTCTTTATTAGAGTCTTGTCTCCCCCTTTTGGAAGCAATTTTATAATGCCTTTGTTTATGTTTTTTTCCCAAGGAGTCACTTTCCAGAGCCTCTTGATAGACTTAAAGAAAATCATCACTTATCCAGTCACTAAAGGTTTTATATAATTCCATTGAGAGTCCATCCCACCCAGGGGATTTATCATTGTGCATAGAGCAGATGGCTCTTAAGATTTCATCTTTGGTTATACCAACAAGTGGTTTGGAGGCACTTTCCTGATCATTTTTTTTAGAATGAGACATTTTACATACTCTCTGGCTACCTTATTGCTCTCCAGGTTTCCTTTTAAGGTGAACAACTTCTGGTAAAAGGCTTGGAAGTGATTCACAATCTCTTCCTGAGCGGTTAGTAACTTCCCATCCTCCCAAATTTTCCAAATCTACTCTTTACAAATTTTCTCCTTAATGTAGTTGAAGAAGAATTTGGAGCCCTTGTCCCCATGGCTCATCCAATTAAGCTTGGCTTTGATTTTGAGGCCTTTGTTTTTATTTACCTGCAAACTCCTAAGATCATTCTTAGTTTTTGCAAGGACTTCACTAAGGCTAACACTTTTTGGGTTGGCATGGATTCTTGTTTCAACCTCAACCAACCATTCTTGAAGTTCATTTTTTGTTCGTCTAGAGTCCTTAGAATTTTTCTTCACAATGGTTTGAAGTAGCTTTTTCCAAGTTTCCACATTTTGATCCCATCTTGCAATGGCGCTTTCATCTTTTAATAACCAATTGTTGATCTCTCTGATGGAGGCTATGCCATCCTTATAGTCATCATCTTACAAGAGTTGAGCATTAAGAATGAACTTAGGATTCTTCGGGGCCTCATTAATTCTATTTTGGATGGTGGACACTTTAGCTTTGATGGGGTGATGATCTAAAAGGGTATAGGGGTACACACTGAACTTTTTCCAAGACTTGTCTGGAATGAAGTTTAGGGCATTCTTGTTAGCATAAAATCAATCAAGCCAACAATACATCATGATTCTTCCTTGTTGTGCATTGCACCAAGTAAACCATACCCATTTATAATATTTTTAGCCTTTTTCCAAAGGGTCTTCCAGACCTAGTTTATGCTTCAATCTTTGCCAAAAGTGCCTCTCGGCCCCTTTCCAAGTCATATCCACATCTCCCCATTTGTCCTCAAGATACTCCACCATATTTAAATTTCCCCCAAGCACCCAAGGGACTTTGGGTAGTAGGGACACCATCCATTGCCACAATTATTCCCTTTCCCTATGGTCATTAGGGGAATATACTGAGCCGAACCCATACATTCCCCCTCTTTTTCCAGGATAACCTAGACCACTCTATTACAAGGAGAGATTCCATTTCTAGTTATAAATTGTTTCCATCTGTTAGAGATGAGGATAGTTGTTCCTCCTCTTCCCCTCTCATGCTTTGTGGAAAATTGAAAAGATTCTTTCCAGAAAAAATTGAGATTGACTTCCAAAGTGAAACTACTTGCCTTTGTTTCTTGTAGGAAAATGACATCCTTCTTAGGCTCAAGATTTAAAAATCTTCTGACAATGTATTTCCTGCCTGGGGATTCCAACCCCCAAACATTCTAAGAAATCAAATTAAGATTCATATTCACTTGTCATGGGGGTGTCATCTTAGATGCTCTTGAAGTGCTCAAAGAATTTGGGCCATCTATCCTCCACCTTTGGTCTATCTCTTGTGTGTGGGGGATTGAATTATCATACTAGTATTTTTCCTTTTGTTTTTAACCAGTTGCAGGTTTGAGTTACTAGAGGCCCGATTGCCATATTTCCTTGACCTTCCTGGCCCTAGTATCATCAGTTGACTCATAAGTCACATGGGGTGTGGATATTGGCATAAGTTTAGAATCCAATTTAAGAGATGGTGGTTCAATTCTATCATCCATATTGGGAGCAAGTTGGTTAGGATCTATCTAGATATGATTAGCATTATTATCTTGGGTGCAAATTGTTTTATGCCTGTCATGGATAATACCAAGTTCTGATTGGCACCCAAGATTTATGATGCCCATTTGACTGGATTCCAAGGAGGACTAGGGTGCCATTGAACCATTCTCCACCAACAATTTTTCCTGGAGAGCCCCACCATCTGCAACACATAGATCTGATTATGTTACCGCCGCAACCAAGGTGGGGAAGCTAGGCTTCCCTATTAGAATTATGAAACAAGCACAAAACCACAAGCCACATGATCAAACAATAAACAAATACACCTTCCATACAAGAGATCTACAAACAATATATGCAATATTCCTCATTAAGAAAAAGCTACTGAAGCAAGAGACTCTCAAAAAGATATGAAAGCTCAAGATATAATTATAATGAGGGTTGAGTGATTATAAGAGAAAAATCCTAAATGAGAAAGGGATCAGATCATGACAAGTGTCAATGTCACATGAGATGAGACAAAATGATCTAATAATAGCCCACTTCAGTTAATTGAATAAATAACTCCTAAATTTAGCTGAAGTGCATGAGAATAAATTAGAATAATAATCAATTAAAGATTAATTAATTATTAGCTAATGTATGATAACTCTAACATGCCCACATCCCTTGGGGACCCAACCAAATTAGCACCAATTTGGGCATCAACCACACCCATTTTTCAAGCCTTGTTTTACCATCTATTTTTTTAATTTGCATCATATAGGTTTGATTAGAATTTTTCATGTTAGAGGGATCACTTGAGAGATGGTTTTCTTTAATTCTTTTCCTTAGCATGTGCATGGAAATTTGTTGTGCATTCAACTTTTCAATTTGAGCACTATTCCAGTTGAACGAGGGAGTAGGGCCATTAGTGGGAGCAAATGATGCAAGAATTTCATTGAACTCACCCTCCTCTTCGACCAAAGCGTTGAATCTGTTATTGGTGGGGAGTTCCCTTGAGTAAAGGCTAAGGTTTAGAGGTACAAGAGGGGAAACACCAGTATTATGGTCGGGGGTTTGAGGCTTAGCACCAAGATCAGGAAAGCCCGAGGAGATAGAGCCACTATTAGGGTTCATCATTTCCTCCACACTGGCTTGCGTTGGGTCAAGTTTTGGTCCATGGTTAGGCACACGACGACCCTTGGGGTTGCCATTATTTTTCCCACTATTTTTCTTGATCAGAGGATAATTTTTTTCTAATGTGTCCTTCTTTACAATGCAAGTAGTAGGCGTTTATGCTACCCAAAACTTCCATAGGACAACAAATGAGTCTTTCTTCATCATCAATAATGATTTTGGGTGGGAATCCGACCCCTGGGTTTAAGGACACAAGGGCTCTGGCATCCAGGTGCGAGAGGGAGGATTTGGCCCCATCCACCCATATTATGCTTCTGAAAGGAGCAAGAAGAGTAGGTACCAATTTCTAGAAGTTTGGAGGTACATTTTTAACCACTACCCATCTTGGGCAGGAGAGAGTGATAACTTCTTCCACAATAGCCATAGGAGACCAAGCCAGAGCACGAAAGACACACCTGCCAACATTCCAATATGACTTGGTGAGGGCTTTTCCCTACATTTCATGGTTTTTAAAGAAAACAAAAAAGATCCCTCACTAGAGCATTCTAAAATAGCTAATATAAATACCAAATTTAGAAAGCCAAAAATTTGAACACTAGGCACCCATGTATTTCCTTACCGAAGTTTTATTAATGTCTACAACAACAAAGAAAATAGCCACATCTTTAAGTCTATATTTTTTACTTTTAATAATTGTTTTCATTTCAGAATTTGGAGAGAGTTTAGCGAACCCAGGGGTGTCAAAGGGCTTACCTTCTCCTCCGCCATTACCACCCACCTCATATTTCTCAATCACAACAAAAAATCCAACACCTTCTGGTATAACCACCTTTCCGCTGACAACCGCTTCTTTGAAGGATTTTCCCTGGGAAGACAAGCCATCACAATTTACCTATTGGGTGGGGGGATTTGTATCCCTGTCCATAAATTCTCAGGAGGGCTGAGACCCAACTTATACGTAGGGCGAGTAACTGAGGTGACTAGCCACACATGCGAGAGAGACAACCAGAGCTAAGAAAAATAGGTAAAACTAAAAAAATAAATTAAACACAGAAGTACGGGGCGTCATGGTGTTAATATTTAACGACAATAACTTGATGATATATTTTACTATTTTCTAATCATATAAGATATTTTAGTAGTTTATTTTATTATTATATATGAGAAGTTCTTTGCTAGGTTTTTTTATTATAATTGATTTTATAAAATAGAGGGCATAACCATCAAATCTTGTTTAATATTGCAACAGAGTTTGGATGACTTAGTTGATAAGACTTATATTTTTTTTATATAATTCTAGCCACCATATGCTCTCACCTTGTCCATTCTAGGATATCAGTGATTGAAAGTGTAGACACCTAAAACTACTAATGTATTTCGTCTAAACCATCATCATCTTTTTGTCATCAATCTATTCATCACTATTAATTAAATAATTATTTAACCAAGCTAACACATTTTTTTTTAATTAAATATATTTTTTAATTATTTAATTATTTCATCATTTTTCCTCACCAACATTAATTAACTAATTTTTAATCATTTTTAATTTATCATTTCCTCTTATGCATGTTAATTGTATAATTTTTAATTATCTAATTAATTTATCGTTTTCTTCCAACCACTATAATTAAATAGTTTTTAATTATTTCTTCAATTTTTTCATCTACACAAATTAAATAATTTTTAATTATTTAATTAAATTCTTAAATTATTTTATTCACATTGTTTAAATATTTTTTAATTATTTAGTTAACTTATGTATTCCTCTCATCCATCTTATTTAATTAGCTAATATTTTTTAAAAAATTAACTAAATTATTTTATTTATTTTTAAATTTTCTATCAAGTAAATTCTTCTAAAAATAAATCAAATCAATATTTTATTTATTTCTTAAATATATCTCCATCCCATGCATATGAACTAAATAATTTTATCTATTTAACTTTATTTATATTCTTTTATCTCCTAAATTTAATTAATTCACTCTCACTCAGTGGCATTTTATTCATCCATGCATTCAACCATCTCTTTCATGCAACCACTTAACTCCAAATATTAGTCTCTCATCATGACACATGTCACTTGCACATTCATCACGATCTCTCAACCAATCTCATCCATTGATCTCTTAAATCATCCTACACTATCAAACATATCAATGAAAGCTATAAAACATTCATCATTTAGTCATTCAATATTTTCACAGATTTAAAAAAATAAGTCATCTTTACATCCATTTTACTATCAAGGCTATACTAAGATAAGATCAATTCACATGTATTATCATTTACAATATTTTATAACATACAAAATAGAGTAAGGTTAGGCATGTTTGTGGAGGTAAAATAGTTCAATTTGATTTACTTTTATGTTTTGTACACACTTGCATTGACGTGATCATTTTGTTATTGAATGGGATATTTTATTAGTATTTCCTTATTTTTTAGATTCGATAACATGAATTAGACTTCATATTTTGGCACGCCCAATGTGATCCATGTCCCTGAATTTAACAGTTACCTTTAGTTATGCTGTTAGGGTTACAAATATGTCCATTGACACTTTTGACACAAAACAACGCTTTTGATTTGAAAAATGACGCTTTTGAGACATGCAGTTGCACTTTCAATATAGGTTTGGCGCTTCTTATATATATTTTGGCGTATTTGAGACAGAGTTGCACTATTAATACATAGATCAGGGCATTTGATAACAAATTGACACCTTTGATTTAGTTTGCAGGACTTTAATAATTCTAGAAGATTCTATATTTTTATTACTTGTTGATTTTGACCTTTGACAAATTTGTTGTTAATCCCTATTTTTCTAAAACTAATAATTATTGTAGGGTTTCAATTTTCAAAATTTTATTTGTAAATTTCAATTGTAGGAACATGAGTAGAGTAGCACATCTAATATGTAGTGGCACATCTAAGACATAAATTAATGCATTTGATAAATAGAATGATGCTTCTGATTGCAGCAACACACATTTGAATGGTAAACCAACATTTTTGAAGGTATTTCTATGCATCTAAAGTTTACTTTGTCGCATTTGAAATATACTATTGCACTGTTGATTTTGTCACCTCAATTTAGATTTCACCTAACATTTGTTCAATTTTAGAAACTAATCAAGTGGTGCAAATTGACAATCGTTGAGAGAATAATTTAAAGATGATACTACCAACATAGTTTGGTGCAAGGAAAAGTTACACATTTTTTTAGCCTAGTTACACACTTTGGCTAGGTTTTAAAAATGAACATGTATGTTATGTTTGTGTAGAATTTAGGTCTATATGCTCTCTCCTTGCATTACATATGAGCCTTGAGATCAAAAGAACCTTTATTAAACTTTATTTTCTTTATTGTTCATCCAAGGTTGTACTAGTTGTATATGCTCTCCCTTTGTACTTCATGCGAGTCTATGGATCAAAAGCACTAGCATCAATCTTCATTATTATTAGGGGATTGCTTGGGGATTTCATCACCTCAAAGTTAACCTTAACCATGTTTTATGGTAAGATATATAAAGAGAGGAGAGTGAAAGTTGTACCTCAAGAGTGAGCTATCATGTCATGTTTGTCCAAGCTTGTAGACCCTTAGTTCGTTGAGACTCATATAGGTGAAGAGGATAGGAGAGATCCTCCTAGCCTCAAGAATGTAGACATGCCCTCAATTCTCAGATACCACTATGAATCTTGCTTTTAGTAAGTCTACGACCATTAATTATCAATTTAGGATAATGCAAGGTATATTATCATACATGAAGTTACTCAACATGTATTTCCTTGAGGAGAGAGAATTTAATTGTGCTAAAGGTGTCAAAACCTCCAAAGGATGGAGTGTAATGTCCCCCTTTTGGGATTTCCCTAAAAATTTCCCTAGACACAATTTTGATGTAGTTTGGGTTACAACTTATCAACTAAATGCTTCAACAAGATGAATATTGGTTTTAGGTCCTGCAATCATGTTAGATCAAATTGAAAATATAATTCATGTGATCAAAACATAATAAATTCCTTATCTATTTAAGCTATACAAAGAGTACATAATTACTTCAAGACTACCTAGACTACCAATATCCATCATGCATAGTGGAAGTTTTAATCATAACAAGACTTGGATGAGAAGCATAATAAGTCCACCCGAAGCTATCCATCTAAACCCAAGAGCACGAGCGTCCAACCAAGACTACCCACCCCTTGGCCCCAAGTGGCAGGAACATCCGACCAAGACTATTCCACCCTTGGAGTGGCATGCTTAGTGGATACACTTGTATCTGCTTTTCCTATCCATGTCCTATCCATCCTCCTTATGATTGAGACTCCTTCAATCCATCCTAACAATCGATCATAGTTTGGCTTGATAGGGGAGCCTTGAAAATGGGTTTCCTGTAAGCTACTCAACCCATCTAAGCCCAAGAGCACGAGCGTCCAACCAAGACTACCCACCTCTTGGCCCCAAGCGGCAAGAACGTTCAACCAAGACTATTCCACCCTCAGAGTGGTGTACTTAGCATGGGAGGCCCGTAAATAACATCCTCCTAACTTGATTCATTCAACCTTACATTTGAGTGATCATAGGATAAGGATGGATATACATACATACATACTGTTATGCCTTGCATAACCACCCCATTTTATTTTGGAACAAAATTTGTCCCCCTTTGTTTTGTTTTGTCCTTTGGTTTTGTTTGGGTCTTAGGAGTTGTTTGTTTTTGCTCCTAAGTCCTTGTTTAATTTTTGTCTTCCAGAAGCAAAATCGGGATGGAAATTGGACTTGAAACTTTTGTTTTGGTTCCAAGTCTGGATTCGATCCCAATTCTGGGTCCGCCCTCTTTCTGTGTTCTTTTCGTTGTTTGTTGGTGTGTCTTGCACTCGTGCATCTATTTCTCCCTTGGGTTTTTTTTTGTTTTCCTTGTGTTTTGTCTTGCATGAGCAGAAGTGAAACCGGAGTTGGAAGCGAACTTGGAACTTTGTAAAATTCTCGATTTTGTTCCTGCCTCAATTTTGACTCCACTCATTTGCTTTGTGTTGTTGTTTCCGTTGGTGTTTGGACCGGGTCCAGTTTTTTCTCCAGTTTCGTTTCCCATCATATTTTTTGTCCTTGTTTCGTTTCTTGTTCCTTTGTCAGGAGCGGAACCAGAATCAGACCCAAACCTGGAACTTTGTAAAAGTTCCACTCCCGGTTTTGATCCTAGTCCCACCCCCATTTCCTTTTGTTGTTTGTTTTTGTCGTGGGACCGGAGTCGGGTTCAAAGTTCAATAAGAAACTTGTCAAAAAAATTCTTGTCCTATTCCAAATTTGGGTCCGCATCCGCCTTGCTTTTAGTGTTCAATCAAGTTAATGGTTCATTGGCATTGATTGTTTTGCCTCCAACCTACCGCATTTATGGCATTATTTGCAGCCTCCTCACACGCGCAAAGTAGTTTTAAAATCTTAATTGTGTTTAACTGGCTCATTATCTTTATTATCCAAGTCGTTTAAGCGAACTAGAACTAGGAGAACTTCCTAAGAGGCAATTTAATTGTGGGGGCGTGCCAATGGGAGAATCTTCATCAAGTTTCGGTCTTTCCTTGTGAGCGTTTAGAGGTATAGTTTCTTTTCCCTTCTTTTCCTGTTGTGCTTTGTCGTTTCTTTCTCATTTTCTTGTTCATAGTGTTTTGGTGCATTTGAAGAATCTTTTTACGTGAGTCTTCGCTTGTTTCTTTGTTTCTACTATTTTTGTTTTTGTCTTTTTTTGTTTTCCCGTTCTTTTCTCTTTCTTTCCATTTGTTATTTTCTGTTGTTGTCACTTTCATGATAGGTGCGTTTTGTTGTGTCCTAGTTTCTAACTAGGGTTTCATTTGGTTGGGTCCTCCGTGTGTTAAAAGCTTTTTTGTTTTGTTTGAGGACTCTTTCTAATCATTCTTCCTTGTCGATTCTGTGTTTTCCATGTTGGGTTTGTGATGCCCTAATTTTCTAAGTCGACACGTCATGCAAAATAGGGTTTGCTCGACAACCTTTGCAAAATATTCAGCCTTAGGGTTTAAATTGGTCTTTGTATGGTTAAGAGGTGGGGTTAAGCCCTCTATTTTGATTTCCTTGTAAACCCATGTGACCCAAGTCTTTAGATTCATGTGACCATGTCTTCTGAAAGTGTGCTTCGTATTTCATATTAAAATGGCGGAAGCGGACTTGGGAATGAATTCATTCCAAGGATGTTTGTATTGGGGTTCATTCCTAAAAACAATCCCACTTCCGGTCATTATAAATTTTGGTCTTCATACTTGTCCTTAAGCAGAGTTGGAACCGAAGTGGAGGTCGAACTTGGAACTAGCAATTAGTTTCGGGTTTAGTTTCTATTCCAATTATGATCCCGGTCTCACCTTTGTTTCAGTCCCAATTCCGCTTTGTACTGAAATAATTCCCTATTCCTTATTCTTTTGTTGCTCTGCCTCCGATGAAGTTGAAATTTGACTAAGTATGAAAGTTGTCCTAAGGAGGTAGAGAAAGATGTTGATTGATGTATTGACTTTTATGCTTTTTGTTCATCTAATACATAATTTTATTGTAGAGATTAGAAGATGTTAGGAGCTTCAGAAGAGGCTTCTCAAAGGAGTCAGCCTGCAGAAACTTCAAGGCAAGGAGCTAAGCCAAAGAATATTAAAGTGGAGCAGCTCTCTTACACTCTAAAATACAAACATAAGGAAGCTACTCTCACTGCTAGCAAGGTTGATTCTGGTTGGGCAGACATTACTAATACCAACTTGGGTTCATTCAGTTATGAGGAGTTGCTCTTGGAAACATTTGGTGAAGAGGTGACAGGGAGGACATAGAGAATTGTCCAATCTAGACTAGCACATGTTTCCATCTTCCCCTATCAATTCAACGTCTTGAATTAATAATGACTCCAGTTGGGGCATATAATCCTGCCACTAGGCAATGTGTGGACTTGCAGGGGAATTTTATAATTGACTTAACACCCCAGATGATTAGATTTATGTTCAATGCTCATGTTCTGCAAAATCCCAGGCAGCTCAATGAAGCAGAAGCTCTCAAATTATACAGTGATAAAAAGGATACTAACATAACTCATATGAACAAGCGTTGGATGAGAGTTGAGAAAAAGTCTCTAGCAAAGCTTCCTGACCAGCCTAAAAGGGCAGAATTCTACAAGGATATTTCAGATATAATAATGATGCTCTCTAGAGTGTTTGGGAAGAGGGATGCCTCCCAATTTAAAGAATGGATGTTCCCATTCATCCATACTATTCTTGATGGTAGGAAACAATTTGATTGGCCTATGATTGTGTCAGATTGTATACATAATCAGATGCTTAGAGTGAGAGAAACCAATAATTTCTTCATGACCTCTTATGTAATCTATGCAGCTGCTAGAAGAGGGATCTTTCTTGGACCCAATACAGTAGGTATATTGGGAGAGGCTCAAGGACAAAAGAATGTATGGGATCACTATGATCAGCTTACCTTTCAAGCTTCTGAGTCACACTACAGGAGGGTTAATGATGCATTTCTATATTTCATCATTAACCGACTAACAGGAGATATCTATTGATGGTTAAAACAACACAACATTAAACATAATATCACTATTTTATTCCTCCTGAAAGAGAAAGAAAACATATAGTAATCTAACTCCCAAGGTCCTGGTAGTTGTTTCTCAACTATGTTGATATTGCTCAACATAAAAAAAAAGACAAAAACAAAAACAAAAACAGAAGAAACAAAGAAACAAGTGAAGACTCACATAAAAATATTTTTCGAACATGCCAAAACATGACGAACAAGAAAAAAAGAAAGAAACGACAAAGCACAATGGGAAACGAAGGGAAAATAAACTCTACCTCGAAACGCTCACAAGGAAAGACCAAAACTTGATGAAGATTCTCCCACCAACACACCCCTGCAATCAAATCGCATCTCACAAAGTTCTCCTAGCTCTAGTTCATTTAAACGACTTGGATAATAAAAATAATGAGCAAAAAATGAACAAGTGTTGAAGGGTGTGCTTTAAGTTTCTATAAGTGTCTCTGACAGTCTTGATAGAGCAAATAAAAGAGAAGAAACAACAAAGATTGTTCTTTCATCTACATCATTCAATTGTCAAGCATGTAAACATTAATGCTACAGGAAATTGGTATACATTGCTACAGGAAAATGGTCAAACTGAAAGTTTTCAATAGCAACATAAATGTAGGTTGTCATTTTTACCAAGTAAAATACAGGAATATAGTGTATGTTTTTTGGATTTTTTTATTCATAATGCTGGAAAAAAATAATAACTCAACTTCATAGCAAGATTGCTACAAACAAAAACAAGTGACAAAAAAAAAAAAAATCATAGTGAGCACTAAAATGGAGCAACCATGTGTGAAAAAGGAAGCAGTGATCTCAAAAAGAGTGGGTGTGACAGTGATTACCCATATAAAATTTATAGCTGCAGAATATATGGAGGGGTTTCATGCCAAAAAGCATGAGAATGGATCAAATACAAAAGAATGCAGATTTTCTTCTTATCAGGGTTTACCCACATGAGGGTTTTTACCAGAAATGCAAAATGTATAGATATTGCTATGGGTCGGACCCAAGAAAAAGTGAAAGGTAATACTTTCATAGTTTCAAATACCCAGATCAAGAAAAGCATGGCCCACGGCCTGTACTAGTGCTTTTAACTCATGAATATCTATCAACTCACAGAAGGTTAAAACCCATTTGAGTATTTCTGTTGAATCTCAAAACTGAAGCAAAGAATAAAGAATGCAACCATGAAGACATAGAAAATACAATGAAATGCAAGGTATACCCATGGGTTTGTTTATCATTTTTCACTGCAAGAAAACTTCAAACCAACCTCTAATGGTGTCCAAGGCAAGAGTAAAGAGTAAGAGTGAAAAAATGAAGAGAAAAACAAAGAAATACATACATATATGCGGCCTTGAAGGCCATTTTTGTCTTCAAAATGAATAGAAGAAACCATAACGCAGTTTGAAGTTAACTTACCATTGTTTACAGAGGTGAAATCAAGTTACAAAAGCTTGAATACATGGCTCAAAGGCTCCAAGCTGAAACCCTTGCTCTCACCATGGCGGCGCAACATATCTCCTCACTAAAAAAATTCAAATGCTAAATGATGAATGATTAGGATTCAAAAGATTTTGTTCACCCTAATTCGACATGGGATGATTTTTGCAAATGATTTTAAATAATCATTATGTTTTATTTGTTCCCCATAGTCTATAATCTCCTAAGTCAAAAGACCTATCATTGCAAGGAGCCCGTGAGATGCAAAATCAACTTCAATTCATTGAAGTTTTTATTAGAGTTTAAATTCCTTTATTTTTTGCATGCCTTGTGAGAAGTGGACCTTGCAATTATAGATATCTTATAGTCCATTGTCATGCAAAATAGAAAGGAGAGAAAAATGCATGAGTCCATGCGTATTATTGGAGTAGACTGAAAATGACTAAGTCATTATTTCCTTCTAAAAGTGATGAACACTTTAAATCATGCATTTTTGCATGATTTTATTTGGAGAAAAATATGTAATTAAAGATTAATGTATTATTACATTAATATTTAAAATAAAAAGGAGGCCATTTCCACATTTTAAATATTAAAATAATCATACATTTGGTTATTTTTAATATTTAATCACTTAATCCTCCTTAAGTAAAATCATGTAAATGATGTAGATGTAACTAGAAGAATCAGATTCATCAACTAAAGATCGTCATACACAATACAAATGGAGTACCAGTTATCATGGGCGGATTGACAAAAACGAGATGATTTTCGCATGCTTGGACCCACTTTTTGAGGGATTTTCAGTTTAGTTTGAGTGCTCCATGGATCACTTACGAGTTGACAACTAGTTTGAACCTAAGTGAACTCATTTTTGCATGAGTTTGGGCCTTCTTTTTGGAGATTTTTATTTTTGCTCAGGATTTTCCTTGGAGTTATCATTTTTTTTACACTGAAATTGACTTTCAGTTTCACCTTCATGCCTTGGAGAGGCTTTTTGTATAAAGTGATATTACTTAGTCATTTTTCACTAGTTCTTGTTTTCTGCCTTTGCCTTCAGCAAAGAGATTTCATGTAACTCAACTTTTAGAATTTAATAGATTATGCAACAGTTTTTACAGGTTAATTAGTTTGTGATTTACAAAAGATTCCTTTTAATTTCCAGTATTTTCAAGTTTTGCCTTCAAGATTTCAGGCCTCATTATTGTGAGGGATTCGATCGAAGGATTATTGTGTTTTCAATTTTGAGACCTCTAATTTTTCTGTCTCCTTCATAAATATCTATATGTAGTTTAGTTCAAGTTCACTGGTTATACACTGTTCACGTAATTGATTGATTAGTTTAGTCGTGAAAACCATGTTTTCCCTCAAAATTGTATTGAATCAAAGCCTTTGTTTAAAACATTCAGGTGATTAGTCTATCAAATCAGGTTGTGCAAATTAAAGTACTGAGTAATCATTTGTGAGTTAATTTGCAGTTTAGATTTCAAATTAGGTGCATCACCCAGTTCAGTTTTCAATTTAAGCTTTTAATTTCAAATATATTTCCCTTTTCCAAACAAGTACACATAATTAATCTAAAGATCAAATAGGAAGCCGACCTAGAATCCGAAGGTCTAGTTTCATATAGGGTACCCACAACCTAAAATTAGTCCAATGTTGCATGGGATTGCAAAGTTCTGCAGCTTTGCATGCGGGTGCAAATCCCTGTGGCAACAATTTTTGGCATGCCCGGTGGGACCCTGAATCATAGTTTAGAGTAAGAATTCAACAGTTTCAAGTTGTTGTTCTAGTATATACAACAATTCTTCAGCCTTTCAGAGGTTAAGGTATCATATACCTAGCAACTCCATTCTCAATTTCAAGCAGATGAAGTGCGAATAGCTTGTGAGAAACGTTCAAAGAAGAGGAAGCACCAATATGTTTGAATATATGCATCTATCGTCACCAAAGAGAAGAGGAAGAACAACAAGAAGGAGATTGAGTAGATCAAGATCACGATCAAATCCGAGATCTCAATCTACACCTCCCAGTCTCAAGCCTTCTAGTTTTGTACCTATTTTTCCAGTAGTACATCCTATACCACAAGCAGCTCTAATGGCTAGAGCACATGATTTTGTTCCATTTAATGGGGGCAACCCATTGAATTTGGCTCAACACGATGACATGTCGGTAGTTGCGCTTAAAATTCACCTAGTTTTACAGGCGAAGATCAGACTACACCAATTGAACACATAAGAGATGTAGCTTCACTTTGTGGAGTTCATCATGTTACAAAAGAAAACAAGGCATTGAGGCTTTTAGAAGCTTCATTTAAAGGCAAGGAACTCCAATGGTTCAAAGGATTAATAGTGAATTTTGTTGCATCATGGGATGACTTGGGAGACAAGTTAAGCAAGCAATTTTCTGACAAATCTGATCATCTATCTCTAGTTGAGCAAATGACAACTATCAAGAGAGCCCCACAAGAATAGATGACAAATTTTAATTTCTGATTCCAAAGAACTTGGAACAAAATCCCAGCCATAGTAAGGCCTACACCAAATCATGCTTTTCTATATTATCTTAGAGTTGTTAACAATGATATTGCACTTTTAATCCAATCTATGGGAGGAGTAACTTTGCCAGCAGCCTATGAGATAGCTATTAGAGCTGAAAATAACTTAATACAGGCTAGTAAGATTGCACCCAGGCCTCCTATGCCTTTTTTTCCTAGATATTCAACCATTAATACCCATTCAAGTACCTCCTATAGCCCTGTTACCCGCTGTTCCAGCTTTTAGTTCCCAAACAACTACTCAAAACTACGTTGTTCCAATCAATTCATAATTACAAGAGCTTAAGGGTGCTCAATAGAAAATGGAAAATGATTTACATAAGCAAATAAACAATCAGGAAGTTATGCAAAAAATATTGCAGACTGTCAGTAACAATTTAGTAAGCCTTAAAAACCAACAAGGCCAAAATTTCAAACCCTATCAACCCCCCTTTCAGCCAAATAGACTGCCTTATCAGGCTGACTACCAAGGGCAGAAATGAAATTTCAATCCTAGGCCTAATCAACCTATCAATCAGAATGTTGCCAGCTCTTCTAAAGAGCTTGTACCTGTCCAAAACAACTTGGTGCAAGATTACGTATGGTTCTATCCCTGTGATAAGCCTCATAATCAGGCTACTTGTTTGAACGGGGTGGTTAATTAGGCGCTTATGGTGCAAAATAGTTTTGCTGCTTCTGAGAAAACACAAAAGGAGGTTGGCGATCAGCTAGATGATCAAATACAACAGAACGAGTTTGATGTTGCCATGATGAACTGGAAAGGAAACGAATTTTGTGGCGTTAATCATGCACAAGGGCAGATTTAGTCTGCTACATCTATTGCAGCCAATACAAGATCAAAAAAGAGAGCTGTTGATTTAAGGTAGCAAGCTGTAAATAATGTACAATAGCCAAAAAAAGAAAAACAACAAGCTGTCCAGCAAAAAGATCAAATTCCTATAGCCCAACAGGGGAAAAATCAACATGTTTTAGCTCAGAATGTCCAAAATTTTCCAAGACAGCAGACTGCAATAGCTAAAGAACAACAAAAGGCATAACCTTAGCCTCAAACAACACAAGCAAAGCCCATTGTTCTGAAAGTACAACATAAGGTTAGTACCCCGAATTTTAATATTGTTGATCATATGAAGAAATCCAATGTTAGTATGACCATGTTAGATGCTTTGCATCTTCTTGGGCAGAAAGAGAGCCTGTAGGAAGCTTTAGCCAAAATACTAGTTTCTAAGGAGCCTAACATTGAGCAACATAGGGTTCTAGCCAACACTTCAAATTTTAAGAGAGAGTAGTCCGTTTTGGAAGTAAAACCACCACCCTTCTATGTCACTTTGATTATAGGTAACAACTTAGTCCATAATTGTATGATTGATTATGACGCAAGCAGTTCTATAATGCGAAAGATTTTAGCAGATAAGTTAGGTCTAGTGTATGAGCCCCTTTCAAAAGGAGTCATACAAATAGATGGTACAACCATTCAATTTGTAGGAATGATCAAGAATCTGCCTCTTACCCTGCACACCTGCCCTAATTTCTCAGTTTCACAGGACATATATGTTATAGACTTGTCGCCATTCTTTGGCATGTGCCTATCTACAAAATTCACTACTAAGATAGGGGGATATTTACCTTCTGACTGGTCTCACATGTTTTTTAGAACCAGATATGGTACAAAGGTGACCATTAAGTCAGAAATCCAGGCTAAGGACCATTTAGAGCCGTATGTACCCAATGCAATAAATGCCAACCTTACTATCCATGGTTAGGAAGATCAATCCATGACCTTAGACTCCGATACACCAATTGGACGCATACCCATCATGAACCTTAATGAGTGGGCAGCCAAAGATCACAAGACTGATCCTTTCAGTCGCATGGATGAGGTAGGATTGGGTGTTTATATGATTCAAGAGCCCGATGTGATAGTTCCAAACCTGGTTAAAGAAGAAGTGCAGCCTAATCAACAAGACAATCAGCTTTGGAAGTTGTTTTTTGATGGTTCGAGGAGTAAGATAGGTGCTAGTGGAGGTACGATGCTCGTCTCACCTAAAGGAGATATATATTATTCAACATTTAGATTCTCTTTCAACTGTACAAACAACGTGGTTGAGTATGAAGCACTGATCCATGGCTTGGAATGGGCCAGAAAAAGGGGTATCAGGTGTCTGCAAGCTTATGGTGACTCAGAATTTTTTGCAAATTAGGTAAGAAATCAGAGTGTGACCAAGAATGATTTGCTGAAGTTATATAAACACAAAACCTGGGACCTAATTGAAGATTTTAGTGTTTTTAATCTACTATCAATTCCTAGAAATGTGAATAAAGAGGCAGATAGATTGGCTGCTATTGGCTCACAGTTTGATATTCCTTCTAACATTCATAATATCGAGGTACAACAATATGTCAAGGTGGTAGTGAGACCATCTGTACCTAATAATACTGTCAGTTGGCAGATTTTTGACAACGATCAACAAATAATCAGTTTTCCGATAGAAGAAGCAGAGTTTTCTATTGGAAACCAACAAAAGCTTGAGCAACAGTATGAGAATCAAATCTTACAGCTGAAGTCTAATAAACTACCTAAGGGGTTGGTTACCCTTGAATCAATTTTTGACATTGATGATCAAGTTAGAAGAGATAAATCCAGCATTACAGTGAAGGAGGAGCATTTTTAACTGATTGAAATATTTAAAGATAACCTCCTGAAGCTTGGAAAAATATGTACCAAGGAAGAACAACAAGTGTTTTTCTTGCTTTTCCAAGAATTCAGTGACATATTCGCCTGGCAGTATGGAGATCTGAAGGGTTTTAACCCTGAGTTGGCTCAACATACAATTGAGTTAGAGCCCAACACAAAACCAATGCGGCAGAAACAAAGGCCACTAAATCCTAAGCTGGAACACTTGATGAAGATAGAGCTGAACAAATTGGTTGAAGGTGGCATCATCTTTCCAATAAAGCACACCTCTTGGGTTTTAAACCTAGTGCCTGTTAGGAAGAAGAGCGGAGAGATAAGGTTGTGTGTGGATTTCCATGATTTAAACAAAGCTTCACTCAAAGATCACTATCCATTGCCTTCGATGGAGAAAATATTGCAAGTTGTCTCTGGATCAAAAATATTTTCATTGCTAGATGGTTATTAAGGGTATAACTAGATTCTAGTAAGGAAGAAGACTAGTACAAAACAACCTTTACCACCAAGTGGGGTACTATGGCTTACAGAAAAATGTCATTTGGATTGTCAAATGTGGGAGCAAACTTTCAAAGAGCAATGGATATGGCTCTCCAAGGTTTGATAAACAAGTTTGTTCTTGTTTATTTAGATGATATCACTGTTTTCTCACGAAATCCTAATGAACACTTTGATAATCTTAGACAGATTTTTGAAAGATGCAGAGAATATGGAATTTCCTTGAATCCAAAAAAGAGCATCTTTTTTGTTCACGAAGGTAAACTTCTAGGTTATATTGTTTCTAAAGATGACATTTCTATTGATCCATAACATATTGCAGCCATTCTGGCATTACTGCTTCCTGCTCACAAGAAAGGTTTACAGAGTTTTCTGGGTAGAATAAACTTTGTTAGGAGATTTATTCCCAACGTTGCAACTTTATTGCAGCCACTAACAACCATGCTGAAGAAAAACATTCAATTCAGTTGGACGGGAGAAGAAAAAAACAATTTTGAGCAGATTAAAGAGGCACTGGCAGTAGCCCCTACTCTTATCAACCCAAATTTTGATAACGATTTCATATTGTACTCATTTGGGGGAGTGCACACCATCTACGCAATGCTTTGTTGTCAGCAAAATAATGAAGGTATGGAGCAACCTATAGCTTTCTTTAGCCAGGTTTTACATGATTATGAAACCAGGTATTCATTTGTTGAGAAGCATGTGCTTGTTGTAGTGATAAGTCTCAAGAAGTTTAGACATATACTGTCTAATAGTAAAATACATTTGCTAGTAGCTCACCCAACAGTCAAATATTTTATGCTAAATAAGGACATTAACGATAGAAGAGCAGGTTGGATAACCAAAGTCATGGAATATGACATCAATATAAAGGTTACCAAGCTTGTTAGAGGTAAGGGTTTGTGCGAGCAACTTGCAGAAAATAAAGGAAACAACAGTGAAGAAGTCACTACAGTTCTAAATTTTGAAGAACCTGTTGTTCCAGCTACTTTAGTTGATTGGATCAACTAGATGATTCATTATTTTCATATTGAGGATTGTCCACAAGGTTTAGACAGATCAAAACAAAGATATTATAGATTGCAAGCAATTCCAATATGCAGTAATAGATGGTGTTCTGTATAAAAAGGATTTCAATGGTGTATTCCTCAGATGTATTTACCCAGATCAAATTAAAAGAATTATTGAGGAATTCCATGATGGACCTGCTGGAGGTCATTTTGCACCACGTACTACAACTCTAAAAATTATGAGGGCTGGATATTATTGGACAAATATTTTCAAAGATGCTCATGCATATGTGAGAAAATGCAGTAAATGTTCAGTTTTTGTAGGAAAACGGAAGCTAGCAGCCCTGCCCCTAAATCCAATTCAGGTTGAACAACCATTCAGGAAGTGGGGACTTGACTTTATCGGTCCAATTAACCCACCATCAAGTGCAAGTCATAAATGGATACTTACAACAACAAACTACTTTATAAAGTGGACTGAAGCAATTACTTTAAAAGATGCAAATGAAACATCTGTTTTGAATTTTTATCAAGATTTGGTTTCCAGATTTGGTACACTTGATTCAATTATTTCTAACAATTCCTTAGCCTTTATAGGATTAAGATTTTTTGATTGGTCAGTGAAGCATAACATTTATCTGAATACTTCATCCAATTATTACCCCCAAGGTAATGGACGGGCTGAATCAACGAATAAGAATCTGATTAAGATCATAAAGAAAACTATTGAAGATAATCAGAGGTCATGGCATGACAAACTCAAGTTAGCCCTATGGGTTGATAGAGTTACACCAAAACGATCAACAAGATTTTCACCATATGTTTTGGTTTATGGAAAAGAAGCCAAATTACCTATTTCAATTGAATTACCAACTCTGAGTTACATAAGAGAACTTGAATTACTTGAGGAGCAGCCAATGCAAGTCAAGCTCACTCAATTGACAGAGTTGGAGGAAACTAGAAAGGAGGCTTCTAGGAGGCTCCAAATTCATCATTCTCAGATGAAGAAAACATTTGACAAGAAAGCAACAAGGGTTTTCAGCAAAGGTGATTTAGTTTTCAAATGGGATGAATTAAAGAGAAAACCCGACAAGAATACCAAGTTTGACGCCATGTGGGATGGCCCATATATCATTACTGAATGCAAACAACATAATGCATTTCAACTTTCAAAGTTGGATGGTGAGGTGTTGCCAATTCCCGTCAACAGGATTCACCTCAAATAGTGCTTTTAAGCATTAAGTTTGCAGCTGTACATAGTAGTATAGTTTCAGTTTTCCTTTCAATAAGTTCCCCATGGCACATTTCTTTTTAGTTTTGTTATGCTTTCAATAAAGTGCAAATGTTGCACAGTGGTTTCCTAACTCTGTCTTAAACAGAGTTGCAGTAGTTTCTTTCAATTTGTTTGGTTTGCAGCTGAGTTACAAAGGTTTTCAAGAGTTTATAGAGTAGAGATGGACTTTGTGCCCAATGGATTACATAACTGGTCTATGGTGTTTAGCAGGCAAACACTCCGCAGAGGTCGCCAAATTGTTATCTATTTTTAGCTACAACTCAAAACAGGTAGAGCTGAATTATATTTTTCATTGAAAGGTACAAAATTTCTACTAAAGTATTCATTCTATTCCAGAATCTGATTGCTTGTAAATTTCTAGTGTGATTATGCAAATGTTTGTAATAGAAGAAATCATTAAATTGCATAGTAATGTTGCTTTATTCATATTGTAAAAATCAAAGTCCCACACAAGCCGTGGGAGTAACTTAATTTGATTTTTCATAATCAAATAATGAATACAAAATAAGGTTTTAAACTACACAACTAAAGATAATGTAAACATGAAAGAGGGGAATGATTCATCATTGCCTGCAATGATGAATTGTTTTTACTCGAAGTTTTCAAGTTGTGTCTCCAGTGCCTCCAGGTTGTTTCAAATCCAAGCTCCATGGTTTCCTACAAGATTGTTAAAAGATGATGTTAGAGCAATGATAAATCACATCCTACTTCATGCCTACATTAGCAACAAAAATGTAATACACATCCTATCAGGCATTCACCAAATGATTAAGTCATCAAAGAAAAGCAGATGTTCATGGAGCACGAAGTTCAATGGAAGCTTTCAACTTCAATTATTTTGCTAATTTGTTTGTTTAGTGTGCAGGAACAGGTATAATCAGATCATTTCAACTGACAAATATTGTTATGAGTGGTGAGAAATGTGGCTCCCACAAGGGTTGTTCCAAGTTCATAACAATAATATAAGTAGCATTTCAATGCATCATCAATACATAAGAGTCATCAAGAAAAGGATTGTTGTAATAAGAGAAATCCATAAAAGCAGCCTTTAATTCAATGTGATGAAAAAAGATTGAGAATAACATCCTCTTGCTCATCATTTAGAGGAACAATATAAAAGGAAACATGTTGAATGAGCAGCAACTACATTTATTTTATCTCAATTTCAGCTCTACCTTGCATTTTACATTGCATTTAAATTAAGTATGGAGCTCCTTTATACTAAAGGGAAACAAAGTACTCAAGCATGAGCTGTCTTTTAGAGCTTTAAAGCATAGGCACAATCTACAGAAGACAAAAAATGAACAAGTGTTGAAGAGTGTGCTTTAAGTTTCTATAAGTGTCTTTGACATCCTTGATAGAGCAAATAAAAGAGGAGAAACAACAAATATTTTTCTTTCATCTACATCATTCAATTGTCAAGCATGTAAACATTAATGCTACAGGAAATTGGTATACATTGCTATAGGAAAATGGTCAAACTGAAAGTTTTCAACAACAACATAAATGTAGGTTGTCATTTTTACCAAGTAAAATACAGGAATATAGTGTATGTTTGTTTTTCTGGATTTTTTTAATTCATAATGCTGGACAAAAATGATAACTCAACTTCATAGCAAGATTGCTACAAAAAGAAACAAGTGACAGAAAAAAAAATCATAGTGAGCACTGAAATGGAGCAACCATGTGTGAAAAAGGAAGCAATGATCTCAAAGAGAGTGGGTATGATAGTGATTACCCATATAAAATTTATATCTGCAAAATATATGGAGGGGTTTCGAGCCAGAAAGCATGAGAATGGATCAGATACAAGAGAATGCAGATTTTCTTCTTATCAAGGTTTACCCACATGAGGGTTTTTACCAGAAATACAAAATGTATAGATACTGATGTTGGTCGGACCCAAGAAAAAGTGAAAGGTAATACTTTCATAGTTTCAAATACCCAGATCAAGAAAAGCATGGCCCGCGGCCTGTACTAGTGCTTTTAACTCACGAATATCTATCAACTCACAAAAGGTTAAAACCCATTTGAGTGATAATTGATAGCTTTAGGGTTCATGAAACAACACTTGATTTAGTAGAAAATATGAATCAACATGTTGAGGAACTAGAAAAGAAAGATGAAGAATGCAAAGAATATATTAAGAAGCTTAAAGACATCAACAAAGTGCCCAAGTCAACTCTCATGGAGCAGTCAATTCTTGAAGAAGATAATGTAGATTTTATTGAGAAGATTGTGAGCATAATAAAATTCAAATCCAAGTGCATCCATCAGCATAAGAATGAGGTTCAAGAAGCAAGCAAAGACTTGAGCGAGCAAATTGATGAATTGGAGGCAGTAGTTGCCATTCTAGCCAATGTGGGCATCCCATTCAAAGAGAGTATTCCTTTGGAAAAGTTCAGGGAAAGGTGGAGTAGTAGATTTGAAGAGGTAATGCAAAAAGGAGATGATGGAGAAGGATTGTTGTTGGATAGATTTATGGATATCGGGGAAGAAGTAAAAACTGCCAGAAAGGAACTAATTAAATTGAAGGATATGCAAGAATTTTCCCCAGTAGAATTTAAAAGGACTAAATTTGAGGACAATTGGTTAGATGGGCCTAATTTAGATATCCTTCAACAAGTGTTCTCTAGTTATGATGAGTATATCATGGACCAAGCAACGCAAGAGTGAGCTGGCAGTAGAACATTCTCCTTTTTGATACCACATCCTCTCTTCTCCTATTTTGCAGGATTTGACACAAGTTGGACTCCAGTTCTTATTCCCTAGTTCCACCTTCTTTCTTGGATGTCATAATTTTGTGTAGCAGAGCAGTTAAGCCTTGATGTAACTAAAGATCAACAGTCCAGTTTCTTCATCCAATCCTAGTTCCTTAATTTGTGGATCTGAGTTTTGATTGAGAGAAACTTGTGCATAACACCTCTATATGTACTTTTGAGCTCTATTTTGTAAAGTTTGACTCATTGAAGAAAGATTAGCCACCTGATGATAGCATACGAATCATAGTCTTAGAATTTCACAGTTGTTAGCAAGATACTTTGAAATGTTCAATTGAACTTGGTTACATTTTACATGTTAAGTTTGGGCCTTTTGGATAAAGTTAATGAATCATAATCAATCTGTATGCTAGTGATTTTTTTGTGCCTAAATGTTTTCTATTTGATGAGAATCAATAGAGGAAACCAGATTCAAGATTATATCATTGAATTATCTGTGAATGAAGTTTCTTTTATATCTATTTAATTTGTATTTTAATGATGAGTGAATGATTTGTTTCAAGTTTTGAAGTAAAGTTTAGTGAATGGTTGTGATTGTGAATTAGCACTATGAATGTATGCAATGGTATAGATTATTCTATGGATTGTATCATGTTGTGGTTTTGGTTAGGTAAAGAAACACTCATTATTGATTTCTTCTGTTTTAAAGCTCTGATCTATCTTTTTTATCTTTATTTAAACCCCCCCCAACTTAGGTTAGTTGATCTAATGCAGATTTGTTCCTCATTACCAACAAAGTCCCCTTGCATATTACAGTTACATTGACGATTGATCAATATCAGCACAGTTGAGAACCAACTACTAGGACCTTGGGAGTTAGATTACTATATGTTGTCTTTCTCTTTCAAGAGAAATAGAATAGTGATATTTTGTTTAATGTTGTTGTGTTGTTTTAACCATCAACACATACATGTATGTATGTACATATATAATCTATTCATTTTAATATTAAGATCATAATTACTTATAAGGCTCAATAATTGCTGCAAGCATCATTATTGTATAATCATGTCACAAGGTTGAAGTGAACAGTGCGCTCGAGGAGCACTGGACCCAGTCTGAGTGCGGTGCAACCGGGTTGTACCCTTGGTATTGCAAGTTATGCGCAGTGCATGCGTCAATGTGTGAGCTTAGGAAAGTCGCAGCAGTGATGCAAGTTGGACACAAGGAGTCTATTGGACATAGAGTCTAGGACTCGTCCCAGGTCACACCAAGTCGAGGAGCCATCCGGCGATCCATTGGGAATTAGCTAAGCTGAGAAGCGCAATCCAAGTCCGTAGTCTATATAAGTGGGCCGAGTTGCATTGGAAGCTAGGCGCTTGGTGTTAGTGTTGCAAGAAGTGCTGAGGCGAGTTGGGACAGTATGGTTCTAGCGACAAGGCCGAGTTACTCATGGTAGCGTGGGCAGAATGCAACATGGAGCATAAAGGAGTGTCGAGTCATGCCAAGTCATGGCGAGCTAAGGTAGGTTGTACTAGTCAAGGGTGCAACTCTACAAGGTGAGTTGGACTCGTCCAAGAGTCAGTCAGGCAATGAAGGTCTGCAAAGGTCATGCCAAGTCATGACATAGGAGTTAGTCAGGCTAGTTAAAGAGTCTGCAATGCAAAGTGAAAGACCATATGGGCTATGATGTAGTACATGACAGAAAAGCAGAAATGGGGGAATTCGCCCAAAGTATGGTGTCATCCTACCGCCTGGTGGGATTGGTACTAATAGCTTATATAGGGAGGTATGGTCGTTCGAAAGAAGGAGCAACATAGGGATGCAATCAAGTGCACTGAGAGTTCACGACAGGATACCAAATGGAAAGGGTACCTCGTGCTCTTCCTTCCAAGAGCGAAACAAAAGTAGCTCCCGCCTCCAGTCAAGCAAGTGACTCAGGTGTCCATTATGGCCAAGGCGGAACGAGAATGGGTGAAGGAATCACTTAATGGTTTGTTATAACTTATCACTTGAATGTTTGATTATTAAAATGATTCCTAATAATTTATCCTTAGCAAAATATAACAAGGATTCAACTTTCTTTGGAACTTATTGCTCTTGGTGTCTTAGTGAAATTTAAGAGTTGGTTTAAATGTTCTACAATATTTATTGGAATATTTAGGGAAATATGCTTAAATGATTTCTTTAGTTATTTTAAATTACTTCTCAGTGAACTTTACTTTCGTATAACCCCTATAGCATTATCGTAAAGTGAAAAGTTAAACCCTAGGGATTTAGAATGGTTACTTCTTGGATAAGAGAGTTTTCTTGAAGTATCGGTATATAATCTTGTAATTTGATCAAGTAAATAGCTCATTTTAATGTCGAACTCATTGTAACCTTTAGTTTGAGATCATGGATAAAATTTCTATTGCTTATTTGATTAACCGTCATGTCTCTCTTGGATGAACTGGCCATAGACTTAGGTACTGGTTAATGTGTTTGATCTTGTATAAAGGTGATAATCTTTTATAAGTGTTGGCTTCTAATTTCATTGTGATATTGTCTCCTTTACTCTGCACTTGTCGATTTTATTATGAAACTTATATAATCATTTTGTGATCCCATGATGTGAATATTCCTTTTGTGTTTATTTATATATTACTAATTATATTTAAATTTTACTTCCCAACTAATATCTATATATATTATTTTCCTAATATGTTGTGTTACCAGATTTTTAAGTCATTTTATTTACCTTCTTTTCCTTATTTCCCATCCATTGATGCTTTCTGCAACCCTATTGTATATATCTTTATACCCTTCGTGCTGATTGGAGGATCATGTCTATTAAGGAAGAGACATTTCCTTTCATAGTGACTTATTTGTTTTTTTCTTTTTCTTTGTCTAATCTCTACTTTATACGATGACAAGACATGAATCTTCATCCTAGTTGATGTCTCTCTTGATAATTATTGATTTTTATCTTGATCATTAGCCTCTAATTGTTTTCCATTATCTATATGAATCGTTGCACCTTTATAAAGGTAATCCCTATATTGCATAGTTGTTGCTTATAATTTACACTAATATATTAATTGTTTCTTATTAAATATAAATAATATATTTATTATTGTTATTTATATTAATTTCTTTTAAATTATTAGTTTCAGGCATTAACAAGTTTCAATTATTATCTGCTAGTTCGGCATTGATTAGAATTTGAATATCATTATTTGTCATTTTGACATTAATCAGTTTTATTAAATTTGTATTGTTTCTAATCTAGACAGCTAGCTACCAATAATTTATATCATTATGTTTAATGTTCTCGTTCTAGTCTTTGTATGCTCTCACCTTGCATACATTGGGATCTTGGTGATCAAAAAGATCTAAGCTCTAAGTTGATTTTAATTTTTTAGTAAATTCTAACTAGCACTCCTACCAAGGACATTACAATGGTATTAGAGTTGGTGATCTTGCCAACTTGTTTAGAAAGAATCATTTTGATGTAGAATATTCCTCATGCATGGTAGTGGTAGAGAGTTTTTTATTACCAAAGAGAAAAAATAAAGTAAAAATTAATTGAGGGAAGAACAAAATAATCAAATGATTGTGATAGAAAGAGAAAAGAGAGAAATAGTAGAAGATGATTTAGTTGAGGCATAGTCCAACAAAATTCTACCAAGACAAGAGCACCTTGCAAAGTTGTCGACACAGTTAATTTATACAATGCAAAATAATATAAATTTTCCATGAAATCAAAATGGTAAAGGGAGTGTTTCAATAATTAACAATACTAATAACAAACACAAAGAGAATTCTTTCTAGTTGTATTGCTAGACCATTTCGCCCTAATTTTTTTAGGGTTGAAGAAGTTCCAAAGGCCTAAGTTTAGAATCCTATGAATGATATTACTACACATTATGTTGAATACAAACCTCTACCAGTAGAGATTTAGGTTTAAATGACTTACAAATTCATTGTTTTGAAGAAAATAAGAAATGGCCCAAGAGTTGAACCTAGGCCTCATGCATATTAAAGATATCTTTAGCATGCCTTAGGAAAATTGACACTTTCTACCTTTGATGGACCTAACAAATGTACAATTCATTCCTTTATATAAAATTTGGGCACATCCTTGCTTCTCAAGCCAATATTGGACGACGAAGCCATCAAATTTTCTTTTCTCCTTAAAGGTGTAGACATGAATGGTGGTACCATGGGCTAGTTACTCAAGCACATAACCTCATAAATTCTTATTATAAATTCAATAGAAGGATAATTGAGAGATTTGATAAAAGAGACCTTGAGGTTCATTTCCAAGAATTGATGTAGCTCAAAGAGTACAAAATTTTGAAGAACTATGTTGTTGAATTTCAAATAATGCCAATAAAGGTTCTTGATGTGAATAAAAGAAGACTCATTGTCTTGTTTATAGAAGGGTTAAATGAGCCTTTAAATAGTTTAATAAAAAAATTGGTCCACTATCCTTAAGGGATGATATTAGTGTTGCAAAGACGGTTGTCATTGCACCAAAATATCAACTTGTTCATGCCCAATACAACCGCCAAATTTAATGAATCCACGAGAGGCGGTTAATCCATGTCATGAACCCGAGTGTTGCGCTACACAATACAAGGAGACCAAGGGTGCACACCTTGCAACAATCCCCCCAGCACAAGCAAGGGGTTTGAACCCATGACCCAGGCTCTAATACCAATTGTTGCAAAGACGGTTCTCGCTGCACCAAAAGATTAACTTGTTAATGCCTGATACAAGCACCAGAGTTAATGAATCCATGAGAGGCAGTTAAGCCATGTCACGAACTTGAGTATTGCATTGCACAACACAAGGAGACCAAGGGCAAGAGCACCTTACAAAGTTGTTGGCTCAACTAATTTATACAGTGCAAAATAATATTAATTTTCCAAGAAATCAAAATGGTAAAGGGAGCACTTAAAGAATTAACAATACTAATAACAAACATGAAGAGAATTCTTACTGTTTGTATTGCTAGACCATTCTGCCCTAATTTTTTTAGGGTAGAAGTTCTAAAGGTATAAGTTTAGAATCCTATGAATGATGTTACTACACATTATGTTGAATACAAAGCTCTACCAATAGAGGTTTAGGTTGAAATGACTTACAAAATTCATTGATTTGAAAAAAATAAGAAATGGCCCAAGAGTTGAACCTAAGCCTCATGTATATTAAAGACATCTTTAGCATGCCTTAGGAAAATGACACTTTCTATCTTTGATGGACCTAAAAAATGTACAATTCATTCCTTTATATAAAATTTGGGCACATCCTTGCTTCTCAAGCCAATATTGGAAGATGAAGCCATCAAATTTTCTTTTCTCCTTAAAGGTGTAGACATGAATGGTGGTACCAAGGGCTAGTTACTCAAGGAAAACTTTTTAAAAAGAAGAATTGCATGCTCTACACCAAAAGAGCCTATCACCTAGGACAAGTAAAGAAGAAATCAAGAATGAGCTCAAAAGGAATATTTTTTGATGCCATTACAAGGAACCTTGGAGACCACATCACATATGTATCAACAAGGGAAAAATATATTATATTGAGGTAGTTTCTTATGAGAAGTACAAAACACAAGAACCTAAAAGGATAGAAAAGGAGCAAGAACCACATATAAATTTTGATGGGGATGACACTAATGGTGGTACACTTTCTTCACTCTCGGGAGAATTGAGGTATTATCCTTTCAAATTTCAAGAAGTTCTATATGGATGCAAAATCACAACACTTGTTGATAGTGGAGCTAGCCACAAATTCATTGATGAGGGTTTAGTGGTTAAGAGGACTACAAGATAAAGAATTTCCATGATTTAAATTCATAATAGATGGTGGATTTATCATCCTTTGTAAAAGGAAGATCAACAAACTTAACATACTCATAGGTGAACATTAGATTTGTGATGATTTTTATGATGTCGACTTAGATGAGACTAATACAGGTTTTGGAGTTCAATGGTTATATTTCATTGGAGAAGTTTTCAAACTATTAAACCTTGAAACTTAAACTTTAATTATAAGGAAAGAAAGTGTCGTTGAAGGGAAATCCAAATGTGCCACCCTACCAAATATTAACAAAAAGGATGGAATTTTCCATCTAGAAACATTTAATCATAACCAAAGATAAGCAAGTTGCACTTCATGTTCAAAATACCAAAGGCGATTATGCTATGGTTTTTAGTGGTTTTTCTTTGGAAGTAACACAAGATAAAATACCTCCACACAAGTATTACCACTTCTCCAAGATTTAGGAAGAGAAAAAAGAGGCTCCTTGCATAGATTTTTCAATTCATACTAGTGTGGCACAACAAAAACAAGATAGAGCAAATCAATTTTTTGAGGAGTTTGCAAAAGATTTACAAAAGATTGTTGAATAACTAGTAAGGAAATTTGAAGTTATGCTTAGTACATTGAATCCAAGGTCGATTTGGGATCTTGGAATCACAATGATTTTCATCAAGAATTAATCAAATGGGTTTAGTCTACATTGCATGAAGACAAGCAATTTTGGGGAGGGAGGACTTTCATGTCCCCTTCTCAAGCATAAGATTAATAAAGGCCCTTAGTTTATTTCTTTAAAAAAAATTATAGGATTATAGGGTGGTAAAAATGGAAATAATTAAATAATTAAATTTAAGTTGTCAAAAAAAACTATATGTTATATTTTAAAAAGATAAATTATATTTATTTATTTAAAAGGGTTAAGTATGGCTAAAAAGTCATTATTTAAAAGACACTTTAATCTTCTATAACTTTGAGGGGAAAATGAAATAAAACATATAATTTAATTTATTCCCTCAAAAATTTATATAAGGAGGTTTTGTTTCAATTGAAAATCTTCTTGCTTATTTTATGAATTTCAAGAGAATCAAAATGAGTTCTTTTGTTTGAGAAAACAAACCCTTTTTGACAAGATAGTGTCGAGTACAAAACCGTTCTAATCATTAGAGTAATTAAAGTTATATTTTTTTCCATGTGTAATAAAATCCATGGATAAATCCTAGAAATTGAAAGATATTATTCCTAATTGTTTAAGCCATTGCACACCCAAAACCACATCCACTCCCCTAATAAGAATAGCAAATATTTTTTAATCTAATTGATAATTTTCCATTGAGAGTTTTATATGATGGCATTTACCATCACAAGAGAGTTGTTTCCCAACAATTATCATGACTTGAAAATTAGAGACTGGATAAACAAAACAATTGAGCTCATTAAGTAATCTTTTATCAATAAAGTTGTGTTCTATTAGTATAAACCAACACTTTTAGATTTTTTATTTTTAATATTAGGTTGATTACTTTGAGGTTTGTGGTGCGTTTGGTTCATTCAATGCATGTAAGGAGATATTAGAGCATTCTTTGTCCTTTAAATTTTCAAGTGTCAATTCCATATTTGGTTCTTCTATAGTGATGTCTTCCTTTTTATTAACCTCATTATCAATAATCATTATTCTCTTCTTATTATTACCACATTTATGTTCCCTAGACCATTTTCTATCACAATGCCAACATAAACTTTTTTCTTTTTTTTGCATCTTGTTGAGGAGAGAGCTTAGTTATTTGTCTTGGTTTAGAGAAGTTGGCCTCATTTTTGTTAATAGGATTAGCGATATTTTTATTTTTCCATTCTATGGTTTGGTCTATGTGGATCCTTTAGTGGTGATGTTTTGTTGTTCAATATGTAATACATATTCCATAGCTTTTCTAACAATACAAGGCTCCAACAAATGAACATCATGTTCAATTTTGTCATTAAGTCCATTTATATGGATTTGTAACCTTTGATAAGGTGTCACATCTTGGGTTGGCATTATTAATCCCATATGATCGACATTATATTCAGCTACAAAACCTATTTGTTTTAAATTTGTTAGTTGGGTAAAATAGCTTCCCTTCCATGGTTGCTCATAGTGGGCTACTAATTCATTAGTAAATTATCTCCAACTAAATAATTTCCCTTGGTTTTTACTCATCGTCCATCGGTACCATTGCTAAGATTCAAATTCTAAATGTAGTGAAGCTATGCCAACCATTGCATTATTAGATATATTATGGAGATTAAAATATTGTTCTATGAGACTGATCCATGAAGTTACATTTGTACCATCAAACTTACAGATATCTATTTTGGACCTTGAAAAGATTGTCTTATCCCTTGATTTTGTCTATTAGGGTTGTACCCACATTGGTGGTTTTTCAGGCCCCTCGGGACTGATAATATTTGTTTACTAAACTTATCTAAACCTTCATTTAAAGGTGTTGCAAATGGTTTAAATAATTTATCCTTAATAAAATGTACCACCCTTTCACAATTCGGTGGAATTTCTCCCTCAATTTTAGGTGATGGACAATAAAGAGGGTCGTTGGATTTCATATTCATAGAAAATTCCTTTAGTCCTAAGATGACATGGCTTCAAATGTGTTTCTATTTTTAACTCTAGATTATTATTTTTATTATTTAATGGGGATAATAACTAGTATGAGTTGTAACTATAAAATTTTAGAATAATGGACTATGATGAAATTTAATGTTCATGTTTTGACCAATAAATTAAAATATATATTTGGTGTCTAACAATAAATCTCAAAGAACTAATCCAACCTAATTTTTTATAATACTTCCAAAAAGTAAATATTTTTCAAAAAAAATGAATTTTGTGGCTTTTAGAGACAATTGGTTGAAAATCACAAAATTTGAATAAATTTCATAAAACTTATCAAAAACCTATGTTTCTTAGACTAAATCTTTATGATATGTGTCCCTCAAAACCTAGAAAAAATCAAGTCTAAATTCTCAAAAATTTGAAATTTACGACGAAAACAAAAATATTGGCCCAAACCGTAACTTTGATACCATTTGTTATGATATTTCTTGAAAATAAATGCAAAAATATGTAAAAATAGCAAACCACTTTGAGGGGATGACCTCCAATAATCAAATAATATTATATGAATTCAATATTTGATTATATGATGATATGGGAGAACCATCTCCTAATTGTTCATAGGCTTAACTATATAGGGATACACCCCTTCATTCTAGTTAAAAGGAGTTAAGTATTAACTAAGACTAATGTTAAGGTTAAGCATGCCACAAGTGTTTATCCTTATCATGTTAAGGAATATATGATAAAATCATAACAATTTCCTTGCCATACAACTATGCAAATTGTTGTACAATTCTTAGAAAGAGCCATATGGTTTGGAACAAAACTATAATTCTTGTAGCCTAGAATAGTTCTATGCAATTCACTTCATCAAATTCATCCATTTCATCAGTTGCCAAGAGAGTGAAGCATGGAATTCTTAGTGGAAAGGGCTATAATAGTAGTTTGATATCTTGAATTTGTATCATGCCCTTCAATCAACAACTTCATCTCTATTTAGCAACCATCTCATTCCAAATATTTATATTTTCTACAATTTTCTTTCCAAATGTTTGATAAAATATCTACATTCAAATTGTTTGACATAATTCTTGGGTTTGGTATCAATTTGGTTATCATTCAATATTGTAATAAAATGAATGGTTTATCGCCAATTAAAAGTAGAATTTGGTTTTGCAAGAAGATCCTGGACGGCTCATTGTTGGATCCATGTTATTATTGTAAGATCATGAACATTTCACCATCATATCCCTTTTATTTGCAAATCATTATCTACAATTTTGGCATTGACACAATTTTGCTTGTTATCTTTCAATTTGGCATTAATCCCAAATTGTATATCATTATCTATTCTTTTGATATCGACCAATATATTAGTTCAATATTATTTGTGATCTAAATGGCTAGCCTCTAGTATTTTATATTTTTATATTTAATATCCTCATTCTAGTCTCTATATGCTCTCACCTTGCCCACACCAAGATCTTGGTGATTAGAAATTTTGAGTTGATTTTGAAATTTTGATGAAATCCAACTAGCACTCTTGTCAAGAACATTAAACTACTCATGCTTGTAAGAAAACCACATGGCTTAAGCGTTTGTATTCAAATGCAGCACTAAGTCTCAAATTTCTAATGCTTGTAAAAGTGTTGTGAGAGAAATTTACTTATGTTAACCAACTTATAATGCATGTTACAACTCATAATAACATCTTTGAATGGACATAATAAAGCCAAAATGGAATGAACAACTTGGTGAGTGGATTATGACATGCTTATGACAAGTGGAAAGAATGTTATTTTTAACATATGAACTAATCTTTTGATGTGGGTGTTGGTTTTCTACTATTTGGGCACCACATTTTTAGGCAGTTTTAGCTAATAGTTTTGTAACTAGTATTTGATGGTTTCATATATTATCTCTCATATTTATTGGGTACTAGAGATGGAGACGTTTGATAGTTGATTTGCAAGTATTTTTATGCATTTGAAATTTCTTTAAAGTAGTATGATTGTTAGACACCTACAAAAGCACGTCTCTAAGATTGTATTGTAACCTTCATTACTAATAATACAATTTATTTGTGTCTTAGGGACTAGTTTTTCTTTAGAAAGGATTTCCCCACATACACCTGTGTTATGATATACTTGCTTCTATGTTTATATGTCTCTCATTTCCATAATTGTAAAGATCTAAAAATTGCTTCAATAAATGTAAATTGATCTTTACTAATCAATCTCAATGTGTGGTGGAGTCTTTGATAAATATTAACTCTTAATTATTATGCTGAGTGTAATTCTCCTATAGATTGGAAAACATGTCTATTTATGATTTAGTATGTTTAATTAAAATATCTATGGCGATGACAATTTCTTAACATTCTCAATCTATCATTCAATTGTACAATTTGTTTTATCTTCAATTTAATTGCATTGTGTCATCGAAGTTGTGCTTCTTACTCTTGTCATTTTTCTCATCTTAATGACTTAAGGTACACAATATTTTAATATTAAGACTCGAGAAATTGTCCCCAGGCAATCATGTTACTAAAAATGCAATACATATTCATATAACCATATTTATTTTATGGCAAAAGAATTGTTGTCAAGCGATAGAGACACTTGGTTTTTATGTTAGAGACTAAGGTTCAGATATTCCCAAATAACATCTAAGCATTGATTGGTGTTGGAGCAAAATCATTTCTAGGCCTACAAGTGACACAAGGGAAAGATTAAAGTGTAGAGAAAAAGCAAGGAGCTAGAGTAGTGCAAAGATGTTGGAAGGAGTTGGAGGAGCAAAGGAGCAAAGTTGTCAAATTAGAAGGAAATGGTGGAGGAGCAATAGTCCCACAAGAGATAGTGCATAGGCAAAGGTGTATCAAAGATGGAGGAGCAAAAGCAGCTGGAATAGAGAAGTGGTCCCCTAAGAGGAGGAGGTGGAATGAAATCAAGCACTAGCCTTGTAAGAGAAGAGAAGTTGAAGGAGCAGTAGTATTGCGAGGATATAGAGGCACTAGATAAAGAAATATCCCCATAAGATGTATGGGCTGGCACCTCTACTACTATCCCTCAATCTTTAAAAAAGCTGGACTTATTTTATATTTATTATATGCCCTACCCACGTAGGTAACATGCCAAAGTTTTGTTAAAAATTATAATCATATAGAATGAATAGGGAACTAGACGGGTAAATGTGTAGACATTTTCTATTTCCATATGTATGAGAAATGCTGCCTTGATATTTCATACTATTTTTTTTAAATCACATATTCACTTTCTCAACTATAGTTGATATCTCTGTTATTATATTTACAATTGTCCCCACTTGGATTTAGGAGCATTTGGAGACTTTGATAATTATATGTTATTTCTTTTCCTTTCAATAAGAATTTGGATACAACCCAAGGTTTTGCATGGCCTATGTTTTTAACTCGGGTGTTGTAGCACAAAAGGTTGCTCTGAAATTGATAAGATAAAGGGAGTTAGCACTTGTAATGTCCCATTGGGATCATTAATGAGTTTTAGCATGAAATTGATTATGGCATCAATGATTGTTGAGATGGTTAACATGTGATCACGATTTATTTTAGATAGCTACTAGATGTGTTTGTCCAATGGATATTGGAAGATGGGGACATAACAAAATTGGATTGCGTCTACGCCCAGAGAATATTCATAACATTGGCTGTTAGTAGACAACAAATCCCGAATTGGTGTTGTGTGAATTTAAATGATATGTTCAGCATTCTTAAATAATTTAATGGAGTTCGACATCTTAAGCTAGAAAAACGCATTCTAGGGCATCTTCAGCTACTAAAGATGCAATCTAGGACAACTTAAGCTCCAAGTAGAAATTAACGAAAACTATTTTTAAAAATAAAGAATTCGTGTAAAATCTTTAAGAATAAGATAAACATGAAATTCTTGATGAGACAAACACGCACACATCAGCTTCTTACAAGAATCGTTTATTTATTTCCATAGTTTCATTTTGAATAGACAATAAGGTCAACATGAATTTGTTGATGAGACAAATGGCAAATACCTTGGCTCCTTACAATAACCACTAATTTATTTCTTCCATGAAAAAGAATTCAAAGAACAATGACTTCTATACACAAGACACACAACTTTCTTCCTTGCTCATAATAACATTTCTCATTTTATGATGTGTCTTCGTTTTAAAATCTCAAAATTCAGTATTCTATTAAAAAACTGAAAGGTTTAAGTTTCAATAACTCTTTGCTTTTAGTGTTCCATAACATAAGCTTTGTATGTTACTATTGTCGTTTATCAGCTTTTCCAATGTACCATTCATTTTAAATACCAGACACAAGGACATCTGCAATATGAGGGGTCAACATTGGCCAGCGTATTATAGAGAAAGAGAAGGAAAAGAACATGACAAGAATTCAACAAAACCCAAGCATCTGCATGTAACATGATATTATTCAAACATCCTAAAAGAAGATAAAACTATACATAACGCTTTGTACCTTGACAAAGGGATTCAAGTGCCAAAAAAAGCAAAAAAGGCTACTTTGTGAAAACATATCACGCTAGATAATGTCAAATCTCTGATGTAAATCATTACAACCATGCAACTCCAACATCCCAAAGTACAAACGGTAGTCAAAAGAAAACATCTGATTCTCAAACTAAATTTAGCCTTCAACGCTTGAACCGAGGAATCTGCATCAACCCAGTAATAAAAATGGGAATGTATAAGCATTAAATATTGCTTAAAATTTCTTCAAACTAAAAATGAGGCAATACATGAAAGTGAATTTGCTTTCCCAATTAATGTACAAAGACATTGAAATCAACAAACATGTCATTTGCATCTCTCTATGCAGGCTAATTAAAAAAGCATCATAGATTCGAAGGTAAACATCATAAAGAGAAGAGAACCAACAGAATATAGAACAGAGGACCTTCAGTGCCAAGCTTTGGAATATACTGCATGAGCATATAAAAATAATGGGAATGTGTAAACATTAAATGTTCCCTTAAATGCCTTTAAAAAAAATGAGGATTGCATGAAAGCAAATTCGCTTTACCAATTAATGTAGAAGGACATTACACTGTAAGAAAATACAGTCATACGGCAATACTAATTAAAACATGGTTTATTGTAATGTAATTGGTAGTCATCAAATAGTTGGAACCCAATCACTGTCATCAGCAACATAGATTTCTACCTTCTACAAAAAGGATGTGGTCATCTCATAAGATGTCTTATCTGTCACTGAGAAACCTAGAAATGAACCCTAAAAATAGATCATAGTCCTATTTAAGTTTGGACTTGACTTCTCATACCACACTTTCTACAAATGGCCTAAGACACCAATAACAAAGAAGGGAATAGGGTATTCCATATGCCTAAGACACCAAGCGGTGCACAACAATAGAAGCACTAGGAGAAAAGGGTACAAACATAAAGTTCCAAATGCTGGAGGAAAAGGATACAAGACACAAAGCAAGAAAGGAGAAAAGAACAGCATAAGAATAAATATAAAAAGAAGATATATATCACAAAAAGGACAAGGACGGACTAGAAGAATAGCAAAAGAAAGGATCTTATGAAAAGCGTGAAGAAGAAGAATCTAAAAAAGGGTAAAGAAAAGAATGTGAGGAAGATAACAGGGAAGAATCTTCAAAAGATCACAAGGATGAATTTAAATAACACAAGAAAAAATCCAACGAAAAGCACAATGAAGAATATGAAGAACATGAGAACTTCAGTGCTTGTGAAGGAAGATTGCGCCCTTCATCTACTCAAGATCTAAATAAGCAAGTGGAAGATAAGGTTGAATAGTCCAAGGACAAAGAAAAATAAGCCATGAAGGTGGTTGCATATAGACATCGCCATGAGAGCCACAACAATCAAGGAGGCATAGTCTAAAGAACAATGACTAGGGAGTATACTTGGAATCAAAGTAAACACTATGGATATGCTTGGCATCAGAGCACAAAATGGTGATGAACCTATATGGAATCAATGAAGCAATGGCTATAGTGATGAAGAGTGTCACTGATGGGGCAACCATAGTTACAAAATTCATGATTCAATTGCAATAAATCATGGATCAGCAAGAAAACCAATTTTTTCAATGCAAAATAACTGTATTGTCATTAACTTGCAACTATGTTTTCATCAACTCGCAGTGAACAATTTTGGCCCAAAATACTGTGGATAAATCCAACTTTGGGAATGTTTGGCAATTTTTTAAAACTGTATATTGCAATTTTTCATTTTTTTGAAAACCCTAACACCAAATCTAACCCAATTATTCTGCTGTGATTTTCAAAAACCTTAACCATAACCAAGTTTTTTCTTGATTAAATAGTGAATAACCGTCGATTTATTCCAAAGAAATGTTTTTGCTACTATAAAGAAAACTAATGGCAAATAAGGAAATAGGTATTCCATGCTCAAGACACCAAGAGGGGCACTGCAATAGAGTTCCTACAAGAAAAGGGTAAAAGTAAAACATTTGCATCTTGAAGGAAAGGAAGCATACAAAACATAAGAAAAGGAAGGAGGAGGAGGAGTGCATAAGGAGAAACTTTAAAAAGAAGATGAAACAAAGAATATAAAAAAGATCATAAGGAAGAGGACAAGGAAGTATTAGAAGAATAACGTAAGGAAAGGTCTAATGAAGAGCATAAATAAAAAGAATCCAAAAAGGGGTGCATATATATCATAAGGAAGACAAGTATTAGAAGATAGCATAAGAAAGGATCTAATGAAGAGCATGAAGAAGAAGAATCTAAAAACAGGTAAAAGAGTAATTCTAAAAATATAACAAGGGAGAATCCATAGAAGATCACAAGGACGAAATTGAAAAGCAGAAGAAGAAATACAAACAAGAGCACAAGGGAAAATATGAAAAATAACATGAGAACTTCTACACTTGTGAAGGAAGCTCACACCATTCATCTACTCAAGATCTAAACATGCGAGTTAAAGAAAAGGTTGAAGAATCCAAGGAAAAAGAAAAAGAAGCCAAGAAAATTGCAAATAGACATCACCATGAGAGCCACAACAATCACGGAGGTATAGTGTTAAGCATCAAATGAGCAATGAGAAGGGTATACTTGGAATCAAAGCAGCGAATACTATGGATATGCTTGGCATCAAAAGACAAAATAACCAACAAGCAACACAGAGTAAAGAAGTAATAGTTATAATGATAAATACTGTAATCGATAAGGCTACCAACGACAAAGAAGGGAACAAGGTAGCCCATGCCCAAGACAAAAAGAGAGGCAAGAGAATAGAAGCTCTAGGTGAAAAGGCTAGAAGTATGAAGATCTGCAAGTTGCTAGGAAAGAAGGATACAAAATACAAGGCAAGAAAGGAGGAGCATAAGGAGAAATATCAAATGAAAACAACAAAAAAGAATGTACAATAGATCATAAGGAAGAGAACAAGGAAGGATTAGAACAATAACACAAGCAAAGATCTAATAAGTGCATGAAGAAGAAATTTTTTTTAAAAAAGGATGTAAGAATGTGAAGATAACAAGGGAGAATCTACAAAAATCAAAGACATATTTGAAGAAAAGGAAAAGTCCAAAGAAAAAGGCAAGAAAGAATATGAAAAATACATGAGAACTTCAATACTTATGAAGGAAGTTTGCAGCTTCATGTACTCAAGATCTAAAGAAGAAAGTGAAAGACAAGGTTGAAGAGTCCAAGTGCACAAAAAATAAGCCAAGAAAGTTGTAAATAGATATCACCATGATTGCCACAACAATAAAGGAGGCATAGTGCTGAGCATCAAAAGACCAATGAAAAGAGGTATATTTGGAATAAAAAATTAAACACAATGGATTTTCCCGGCATTAGATGACAAAATGACTATGGACCTAAATGGAATCAAAGAAGCAATAGCCATAGTGACACACAATATCAATGGAGTGGCAGTTGTGGATAATGCAGAATAAGACTAGCATAGAGAAAGCATGGAGTCATCAAGGGCAACCACTTTTCAATATTATATATATAGATGAATGGATTATTAAGATGATTATCAAGTGCAAATGAATTTGTGAAAGCCTTCCAATAAGCTCTCTTCTCCTATTTCAAAGGCAAAAAATGTTAATTGGGCTGCAATCTCATTATATAAGGGGGATGAAATGTTACACACCAACACCACAGCATCATAACTTATATGAGGTTATGGAGTACCCAACTTGTGGCACACAACTCATGTTTAAATAGAATATTCCCAATACAAAAGTTTTATGATGGATAGAATGGTTAACTTGCGAAGTAAAAATATATTTGGTTATTACTCTGCCTAATGTGTAAAGGGTTTACTCTTCCCCACTCTTAATTTCTTGAGTGTTATATATAGTGACAATCTATCATTGTAAGTGATCATGGATCATGGATTGTGAATATCAATAATTTTGATTGAATGGTAAAGGTAGAGTATGATAGCAAGTTTAGATCTCATTCTAGGAGGTACCTTGGAATGGTTCTTCACGAAATGTTTTATTGGTATAATCATACCTTAAAGGTATTTATGTGTCTCTTTCTACTATATTGAAGATTATGGTTCATTGGCTCACCATACATCTCTTGCACAATGCATTTTTCTTATTGTTTAGCATTATTCTTTATAATGAATATTTGTTTCTTCCGTATCTATTAAGTGGCAAGTCACCAATAGAGCACTTCCCACTCAATATAAAGATCAAGAAGAAACAAATCTTATTGATACAAGGAGAGTCCCCCAATGCAAACTTGAAAGATGCCAATAGTGGGAGGCTAATAACCGAAACAATAGCAAACACCAAAGCAATAACAATGGTAGCGGCAAAAGAATCTACGCAACCAAATAGGAAGGCCTATAGTTACCTTATTGATCAATATTGAGAGAGTTCTCTCCATCAATACAGTGACGAATGTTGGAAGACTCTCGACTGTGTGTGAATATAATGATAGAATTTCTATCTTCATTAGTTATATGCAAGGTATATGTTTGTAGATAAGTGTGCTATACTATGTGTATAAGAATAACCAATATATGTTTTGCAAATTTTTTAGTACTACAAGAAATTTTAAATGATAGTAGGCAAACCAATTGCACATATGATAGCTATTTAATTTAAACGTGAATATTAACAAACCTCTATTCCACCAGGTCCAATTTTATTACGAGAAATAAAATTAAGAATTATTGAGGAGAATTCATCAGGGACATCTTCCTGCAAAAACAAATTCAAAGAAGAAACTAGATGATTAGATTATTAAATAGTATGAAAGTTTTTTAAGAACAAAAATAGTGCTCATTAACACTTCCACCATGGATTGTAGAAAGAAACCTGGATGGCATGGCCTGTGTGACGAATTACTATCATCTGAAATTTGCCTTGCATTTGGCCAATTGTTAAGGATCTACAAGTAATTTGTAAGATATTAAATAGTAAAATCATTAACAAAAATAAGTAGGCATAAAAAAAACTAAATCCCAATTATGAAATATACCTAGAAAAATAGATATTTTATTTTAATAAGGGCAAAGATCATACATCCAATAAAAAACTAGAGATCATACAAAATCAGAAAAGCAATCTAGCAGCATTCTGGCAAATTTTGGAAACACAAATCCAAGTTTTCGGGAAAATCAAAAGCACAAGGCAAGCTACTACTTGTCTTGTAACCATCACCCACAACAAGTCAAAAATATCGATTATAATTATAATCCACAAAATGTCTAAACCTGATGTCTAAACCAGCATTAATGCTAGAAGAATTATCTAAGAAATGGACTTCTAAAAATAGGTCATAGAGAACATCCCCAAACAGTTTGAAAATTCTAAACATTAGTATAACAGTACATAGAGAAGGTGGCACGTGACTTAGCAAGGTCACCCCCACCACCTTGTTGCATACTAATTTTCATCATAGGCTTTTCCACAACATCAGCAACCAACCACAGGTACTCATCCCTAACTTTGTCTTCTATAAAAGGTGGCAGGTAGCTTAGCAAGGTCAAACCACCACCCTGTTGGACACTAATTTTCACCTTTGGCTTCTCCATGACATCAGCAACCAACCATAGATCTTCATCCCAAACTTCATCTTCTATTAAAGGATTAGTGACAAGGTGCGGGCAAAGGTTGTGAAGAGTTTTTATTTCATGAGGACCCTGGTCACAAATGTCATAAACACAGAAAATCTGTTACACAGACATCACAGCATCCAATCTAAAATCATCAACAGTCCTGTTGTACCCCAAATTAAAAAATTTGCTGCACTTAGGCATTTTGAAGAAATGGTCAAAAGTCTTGTTAAAATTGTCAAAAAAGGTCAAAATTGGGAATTTGCATGTCTTGCATGAGGGTGAAAAACTCAAAATTTTCAAAATCGTCAACCATAGATCTTCATCCCAAACTTCATCTTCTATTAAAGGATTAGTGACAAGGTGCTTGGGCAAAGGTTGTGAAGAGTTTTTTATTTCATGAGGACCTTGGTCACAAATGTCATAAACACAGAAAATCTGTTACACAGACATCACAGCATCAATCTAAAATCATCAACAGTCCTGTTGCTTTAAATTAAAAATTTTGCTGCACTTAGGCATTTTGAAGAAATGGTCAAAGTCTTGTTAAAATTGTCAAAAAAGGTCAAAATTGGGAATTTGCATGTCTTGCATGAGGGTGAAAAACTCAAAATTTTCAAAATTGTCATCTGGGTCTGCTTAGAGCAACCTTGTCTACAAAACCTCGATCTCAGATTTTCGGCCCTAAATTTTAGGAAAATTGAACTTTTTTCTGGGTTTTTTTGGGTTTCTTCTCAAATGGATACTAGCAAAATTTTCTTAAAATAGAAAGTTTGGCTTCCAAGGTTCAAACTGATTTTGATTGGCTTAAAATACTTCCTCATCAGGCTGGTCCAATTAGAATCGTTAAAAGATCAGTTTTTCCCTAGTGGGTCTATTCTACTTTTTCAGAAGCTAAATAGGAGCTTTGAGGCCATTAATGGAGGTTACTCAACTGCTAGGTGTCAAATTCAGAGTCGCAAGCATTGCACAGATCAAGAAACTGCAACAGATGATTGAGGAACGAAGAACGAGGGAAGGAGGTTGGAGAATCTTGAAAATTGCAAAATGTTGACTAAGTCTAGAGAGTTCAGGTGCCCCAGCTCAGTCTAGGCACCCAGGATTATGTGCCTTAGTCATTTTTCCATCCCGGTAGTCAAAGCATTAAGTGGTGAACGAGGAACGAGGGAGAAAGTAAAATATGCGAAATAAAAACTATCTCTAGCAAGCTTAGGCACCCCAGGTAGCCAGAGGCGCCTAGCTTTCAAGACACCAAATGTCAGAGGTAGGGTTTTGTGCCTCCAGGACATCCTATTCAAAATCCTCCCAGCTTTACAATGAATCCAACAATAGGTTCATCAAATCAACCAATCAACCAGAATCTCAGATCGATTGGAGGAGTCTTGACGAAGTGGCAAATTTCAAACCATGAAAATATCAAAAAAAAAAATTAAGTCTGGGAACTTTGGGCGCCCCAGGTAGCCAAGGGCGCCCAACCTTTTGGAGGACCTAATGTAGAGATTAGGGTTTGCAGACGTACTCACTATCTTCAAAATTCTGCTAGCTATCCAATGTATATCTCAGCCTAATCACCGGACTCGTCAGTTGCCCACAATTGCAAATCAAACAGAGGATAGAGAATGGAAGATCAAAGTTTGAAGGTTGAAAATGCTCAAAAGTCTGGAGATGCTAGGCGCCCCAGGTAGCCAAGGGCGCCCAAGCTTTTGAGGGCCTAAAAGTGCAAATTAGGGTTTGTTACATCCAGCATCTTTTCTTCAAATTCAGTCCAGCTCTTCAACGGATTCAATGGTGAGCTCATCAAATTTATCAAGCACCAATCAGATTGAACGGGGAAGTAAAATCTTGCAAAATGAGGAAAGTGAAGCAAAGATGAAAATCTCAAGAAATATTCTAACACTAGGAGACTTGGGTGCCCCAGCTAGCCAAGGGCGCCCAAGGATTTGAGGCCTCAAATCATGTTTTCAAGAGATATCGCTTCCAGAAAACCCCCCTCAGAATTCTCCAAGCTATCCAACGAGTCCAACCAACAGTCCATCGGACCTCTTGATCATCCAAAAACGAGAATTCATCCAAATCAGAGAAAACACAAAAATTGAAGAATGTAAAAAAATAGCTAACACTGGTGATCATGGGCGCCCCAGCTAGCTAGGGGCACCTAGCATTTGGAGGGATCAAATGATGTTCTTATCCAAAGTTGCCTCCAAGATAATCTCGTCAGATTCGATCAGGCTCCGCAACGAGATCATCAGCCAGTTCACAGGATCAATCTGAATCCATAAATCAAGATCAAATTGGGGTCAAAACTCAAGTAAAAGTTGAAATTTCAAGAAAATTGGCTAAGTCTGCTAGCCAAATGCATCCAAAGTTTCATGCCTTCGTCAATTTTTCCAAATTTTATCTTTCAACATCAAAAGTGTCCAAATTCGATGCACCTACTCCAGAAGGGTTTTCAGAAGTTTTAAAGCTAGAGAATAAAGCAATTCTCAACCTAAAAACTTATTTAAGATGGCTTTGTGCATTCATTCTTCACAATTTTTACAGGTGGCATCCAAGGCAAGAGAGGAGAAACATAAAAAATTTCTCCATCAAAGATTTGAAGGCCAAAACTTGGTGATTTTTCAAAGTTCTTCATATTTTCTTGATCAGCTCACATAGAGGCTTCCTTTTTCATGCTTTATTTTTCTAGGGCATCAATTTTCAGAAGAAGGGGATCATCTTTTTCAATTTTCAGCAATTTTGGGTCAGCTTGCTTCGTGATTCTCAACAACTTCGGAAAAAATTTCAACTTTCAAGAACCTGTTTTTTCACATGTCCAAGAAATCTTCAGTATTTTCAAAATTTGATAAACTGGGTTCATTCAAAATGTGATTTTGCACAAAACCCAGCTCTTAGCTTTTTTCAAGAAAAAATTCAAAAATTAGGGTTTCTGCTTTTTCAACCAGCGATCAACAATTTTAAAAAATGAACAATCTGGGTCTTCTTGCAACGAGATTCTCTACAAAACCCATATCTCAGATTATTTTTGAAAAATCTGCCCGTTTGAAGAAGAAAAATCAGCAAGTTAAATTTAGTATTTGTGCAGAAATTGTCCGGGCATAGTCAAGTTTACAGTCAATCTTCAAGTTTTTTAGTATGGAGTACTCTCCCATCGAATTCAAAGCCAAGACAGTGTTGTATCATGATTTCATCAAAACTTGTGAAACTAACTTGCATCATGTCAAACCAATGTTCAATTTGCATGCTTTGGAAGACATAGGCAATGTTGCAATCAGACACCTTGGTCATTCTGGATTACTTGCAGCAGCATCAATTCCCGTCTCAGTGCAAAGTCTAGAGTTTGTAATTGCTTGTATCAACCATTATAACCCCACAACACAAGAAATTCAAGCAGCAGATGGAAGAGTTGTTTGTAGCCTCAAGCCGGACATGATTGAAAAGTGCTTTTCAATACCACCTTGGTCAGAAAATTGTCACCTCCATTGAAGAATGTGACAAGGTGTGGCACATGCACAAGGATAAATACCGAAAGAAAGTTGCACAAGGATAAATACCGAAGGAGAAACACGACACTTTGCCTAAGAACATCGGGCGTGGAGAATTCAAAGAGTTTGCAATAATGATTACTTTGCTCAACCGAATCATTGGTCAAGAAGAAGCTACAAAATTCCAGCCTTGGATGTTCTATATCATCTCTCACATCATTAATAAATTAGAGCTCTATGACTGGCCAACTTTGATCAGCGATAGACTTCACCATCAAATGACTGAATATTTCAAAATCCACGAGTTCCACATGATTTCATATCTAGTCTACCTAGTGCCCTTTCAAGGCAAATTCAGACGATTGAATACTGTAGGGACTCTAGATGTACAACATGTTTATAATCATTACCCTCAGCTGGAGTTTTTAGAGTCAGCACATCACTACAAAAGGGTAAATGAGGCTTTCTTGATGCATATGGTGAGAGACTTAGACAATGAGTTGCATGTACGGATCTCATCAATTGCTAGGGCAGCAATGGCAGACTGGGCAGATTGGTTTATCCAATTTCCTACATTCTCCTACATTAGAGTGTACAGCTTCTCAAGTAGTCCAGTCATGTTGCCAAGATATCTTTCAGATGAGGTGGTTTTTATGGAGTTCCCAAGGCAAGTGTATGAAGTTCACACTTTCTTGCAGAATCAAAAGAAGGCTGCTTTCAGTTTTCCATTTGAGTTGGGAATCTACACATGTAGATTGTAGCGGATGCAAAGTTAATGGGTGATGAGTTATCAAAATTTGGTCTCAAGCCATTCAGCAAGAGATGATCACACGATCCTCATGGTGTCTTCGCATCCTGTCTTGGTCAGAATTATGCTCATGTGCCCGTAGTTGAAGATTTCTAGGCTAATTGCAAAGATGAATTCGAAGTACGGAGACGCAATAACAAGTTCAAAGCATGAAATCTAAGCCCTTCCCTTGAACTTAATGTTTCCAAATATCTTGAATATCTAATATTGCAAGATCTTGGTTATCAAAGGCAACAAGTGTTTGTAATCCTCTCCCTTGTATAATATAAATATTTAAGTTTAAAAAAGTAAAAAACACAAGGCTGTGACTGATGATACTAATATTTTGCCTTGGGATTTTGAATAGATAGTCCAAATCCAACTGTTGCACATAGTTAGGACATGATTTGATGAAACATACTCGCTAGAAACAAACACAATCTACTTAATTGAGAGATCCTATATCAATAATGCGAAGTAGCACTGATCTATAGTTATGTCACTTTCATACTCATCTTTTTTGGAAATCCAAATTCAAGCATGAAAATAAACATTAAATCTACTAAGGTTCTGTACTTACCCTATGATAGTTATAACTTGTAGCCTTTGGACATTTTGGTGTAATTGTTATGTAATATATATGCACATTGGCAATAAAGGCAATGAAAATTTGTTAATTTGTGTGTTGAGTCTCATTTGAATTCTCAATTCAGCTGTAATGTTATGTAATATGGTTCTATAATGTATATGATGAATGCCTTATATATGAATAATTGAAATTTCCTTTTTTTTCTTTAATTCTATTTCTAAATGCCTCATTATCCTGGAAACACATCTTGTCGTCCCTTATTGTCCCAGAAGCATGCACTGCTACCCCTTAAAAAAAAGCCTCCTAACCCCTATCATCTCGAAAATGCATCCCCACTGTCCCATATCATCCCTATCCCAAAAATGTCCTGGAACATAGGAGGTTGCATTTGAAGATTGAATTGACATTGGAGTGCATTTGGCCAAGGTATTTTTTCCTTTTTTTTTTTTGTTCTTTTTTCAATTTCAAAGTTTAAATGCAGAAAGCCCTGTTGTTATCCTATACAATTTTTCTACTTTTCCAATTTCCAAACCCTCCCCACTAGTGTTGTGTTTTGTTTTTTTAATGTTTTTTCTTCCATTCTTTACTAACTTTCATGGTCATAGACCTAAAAACTGCTGAAATTTTCTATTTTTTCAATGTACAGATTTAACAATGGCAACAGAAGGCAGCAGCAAGAAAGACCCTTCCTAGAAGAATGGAATGCTAGGTGAGGCCAAGGGTACATTGACCTACAGTTTTTGTGGGTTTACTATGAGACGAGGAATTGATAGAATAAAATTCAGCCTTGTTTGGATTACTGACCAGGATGTAAAAGTATGTCCTCAAGTGCCCAAAGAAGTCAAGAGAGAAATTAAAGCCTAACTTTCCAATTTTGAGGAGAAGAAAATACACAGAAAGAGAATAAGGGAAGCAATAGCAATGGTGATGAGTTCCAACCCCAAATCATCTACAAATTCTTTTATTGGCCCACAAATTCGGTATTCCTCTGCTAAGGAGAGTTCTAGTTGTCTACAATCTACATTATTCACCAAATTTTTTGTTCCTCACAATGTTCTAAGGGCACAACCTTTGCTTGAAGATACCTCTTGGAACCAAACAAAACATCATGAGGCTAGGACGGTAGTGGTGACCTTTTGGTACTACAATAATATAGCCTTCAATGTGGCAAACAACCCATATTGGGAAGGGTTGCTAAATAAATTAACAATTGTCGGTGCAAGTTTTAAGATAGCGACTGCTAAGGATTGCAATGGCCCATTGCTTGAGGAAACTGTCAAAAATACACAACTTGTAGTTGATGATCAAAGTAAAGTATGTTTGAAAAGGGCTGCAATATTTTTATCAAATGGATAGATAGATGGCAAGAATGAGACACTCATTAACCTTTTAGTGGCCTTGAGTATCACATAAATGGTTTTTAAGTCAATAGATGCCTTGCACAAAGCCATGAATGTTGAGACTTTGTACAATTTATTGCAGAGGGTGATTTAGGAGGTTGGGGTGTAGAATGTCATCCAAATTAACAAACGACACAGCAGCTTATGTAGCCACAAGAAGATTTATTCAAAAGAGGCATCCCACCAGTTATAAGTTTCCTTGCGCTGCCACTTGCTTAGATTTAATGCTTAAGAACAATGAGAAGATTGGATGGATCAAAAGTATGGTTTAAGACACCAGACAAATTACCAAATTTATCTACAACCAAACTTGAGTCCTTTGTTTGATGAGAGCACACAAAAGCAAGGACCTTGTGCGATTGGGGATGACACAAATCGCCACCAACTTCCTCACTTCATAGAGCCTTATAGCCTCAATTCCTTCTCTCAAGCAATTGTCTGTGAGCAATATCTAGATGGACTCTCCGTATTCCAAATAATTCAAAGGGGAGAGAGCAATCTGTTAGTGTTTTATAGCTTTGGGAGATATTTTCTCTCAAATAAAATCAACTCAAGGCAGGTCAGCCTTTGTTTTATAAATAAAATTTGTATTTTTCTAGGTCGGCCCTAGAAAGGAGGTCACCTAACTTGGTATTTAAAGAGGATAGAGTCCTCTCATTTCATCATCAATTCATTTGTTAGTGGATATTTTACTTTGTTGTCGGCCGTAGTCGGCCTCGGTCGTAGTCGGCCAATTGTCAAATAAAACAATAGTTAGTAAAGAATAATAATGTCATGTAATGTCATGTACTTTCGGGAAATATGTTTAGATTAATGTTAATGTAATGTTGTTATGAAACGTCGTGTCGGTTGGTTGTCTAACCACCGCCGAGCGTTATATGTAGTCGGGTGGATGTAGTCGGGAGATAATAATGAATGAGTTTTGTTGCCGATGGTTATACTGTAAGCATTGTGATACTCTTTGTACATGATATTCCTGAGAATGAATAAAGTTTCTGGCATTTTACTATGATATCTTTCCGTTTACTGTTTTATCCTATGTTCTGCATATTACAAGTTTGCCAGTAGTACGTCAGATTAGAATCCCATTCCGTAGGCAAACATTTGGCGCCGTTGCCTGAACGGACTAGGGCATCATCCACCATGGCAGCGTAATGGGTCAACCAGCGGAAGAACCTATAAATGCTAATGAGGAACGAGAAGACTCATTGACAGAAGATTTGGTAAATTTGTGGAAAATCTCACTCCGTGATCACGTACGTAGGGAATCCCTCGTTCGGGAGATCCCTGAGGAAGTCATCTGGGATCGGCTGGAAGTGAACGACGAGGTGAACCACCTCCTGAACCGCATGCCCAGGTTGCTGGCCCGCCATTTCATTATTCTGCAAGACTTGCAAGAGGAAGAAGCCCGTGAGCGCCGAAGGCAGCAAATCGTGCAACGTTGTGAAGACTGAAACAAACGGGAAGAGGAAGAACGGGATACTAGTCGGCGCCGCACTTCCGGCAACCAACAATGATCGCTTGAACAACTACTAAATGCCCGTACGGCCGAACAAAGACAAGAATAGAGTACTTGACGGGCACGGGACTTCGGAAGAACAAGTTCGGCGATCACTCAGGCTACAAGAGCAGGAAAGTCGGCGAAGACGACTAAGGCAAGTCGGTAAGGAACTAGATGAGGACTTAATTGAAATCAATCAGAGCATAAAAAGAACATATGAAAATTTGAAAAAAATAGACACGTCTATTGAACGAACACATCACAGTTTAATAGAAGGAAGGGACGAAGACCCCTTCAGCACTCCATATACAGAAAAATATAACCTCTATGACAATGAAGATGAATTGAATAGTAGCATCAGACGATTTCGAGAGTTGTCACTCTCGGACGACGACACAGAGTTAAAGAGGGGAAGACCAGAGCTTAAGACCCTAGGGCAGAGAGAGCATCGACGGGATCCTGAGGAGACCCACGGTGTTGCGGACGCTGACGGAGAACGTGGCAGTGACTCGTACGTGGCCGAGAGTGCTGGTGACGCACAGGGACGTAGTGAGGCATCCACTAGTCTAATCGGGTCCAAAACACAAGGAGGTCAACAAGGAGGTCAACCGGTAAAGATGGCTCACCAGGATCGGCAAAAGTTGCCGAAATTCATGGGGAATGGCTCTGAGGATCCCGTACGGCATTGCAAGACATGCGAGACTATCTGGATAGCCAGCGGGCAGGATGACCCCGACCAGTGGCTAAGGGCATTTCCAGCAACACTCAGGGACAGTGCCATTGACTGGTACTCGGAACTGGATCAAGCACAGAGAGCCACATGGAGGGTCCTGAAGCAAAACTTTGAAGCGGAGTTTAAACTTCTGCGGGACGATAGTGAGATCGTCACTGAAATATATCATACCAAACAAGGGAAGCATGAAAACGTACGGACCTACAACAGGAGGTTGAAAGACTTGATCGGGAAGCTGGAGGCACAGCCAGCCGATGGGTTAAAGAAACGATGGTTCATTGAGGGACTGATTCCCTCACTTCGGCGAAAGATGAAAGTAGTACCGCCGTCCTCGTACACCGAAGCATACAATCGGGCGATGGATATTGAAAGTGAAAATAGGACTTCCTCGAAGGGAAAGAGGAGGGATGACGACGAGAGTGCCGAGGACAGTGACGATGAATCGGCAACCGTACAGGCCCTTCGGCGGGATATGATGCGGATAATGAAAGAACTGAAGGCCGACAAGGACGGATCCAAAGAGGCCAATGAATTATGGTGTACGGACTGTAAATCGGAAGGTCACACAAAGGCAAGTTGCCCAAAAAAGTTATTCTGTGACATCTGCCAGGTCATGGGACACTCCGTCAAGGAGTGCCCATACAATTTAAAAACTAAAAGTTCGCAAGTATTCTTCACTCAAGGCGAACAGTCAACACCTCCAACCACGCCACCGAAGCCACAGAACAACAATGCATCCCCTGGAGGCTACCGCAACAATCGGCGAAATACGCCCAGAGGTAAAATTCAGTACGACAGCAAAGGACGACCAATGATCCAGTGCAGGAATTGTAATGAATGGGGTCACTTTGCGAGGGATTGCTAGAGCGGCCAAGGCAACGGGGGAAAACTGTGCAAGTGGTGTGGACCGGGTGATCATGAAGACACCGACTGTCCGAAGCAAAAGGGAAGTATCAATATGCTGGAGGTAGCCGACGAGGAGGTCTTGGCGATTACGAGAGCACAGTCAAAACGAGCAAATTATCTAGATCCCCGTACGGAGAAAGAAAGATTTCGGGAGGCCAAGACAAAAGTAGCCGAGGCAATGGCGAATGAAGGCAAGAACTATAAAGCTACCAGTACGTTGCTACAGTCGGAGTCGGAGAAGAATATCGTACGGCAGGTGCTTCACACAACCGTACCCATTAAGGTAATTGATCTTTTGCAAACAATGCCTTCTCTCAAAGTAGCACTTACCAATGCTATTGGAGAAAATCTTCCGAAGAGTTCACCAGAATGTACGCCAGAAGTGGTAGCCGAGACTTCGGATCCAATGCTCCTAGCAGTACGCATCGGGAGGAAACCAGCCGTCGTCGAGATGGAAATCTTGGGCATGAGATTATCTAATACTATCGTCGATGGTGGTTCAGGAGTAAACGTACTGCCAGAAGAGACTTGGAAGTGTCTGGGTAAGCCGACTCTTTGGCCCCCGACATTCCACCTCGTGGGAGTAGATCAACATGGCATCAGACCGTTGGGTATACTAATGGAGCAGAAGGTCTCGATCGGCACGCAACTGTTTCTGTTAAATTTTGTAGTCATCCCAATGGAGAAAAAGGCGTACGATGCACTCTTGGGGCGAGGATGGCTGATCGCTGCCAAGGCAACCCACAACTGGAAGCGGAATACACTCTCAATAGAAAGTCGGGGGAGGAAATACACCATTGATCTGAAGAATCAGGCCGTCAGTGAGGATCTCGCATCTTCGGCATCGGAATCCGGAGGCGACTCAGATGATTATGAGAGAAAGACAATGGAACCAGATGAAGAAGGGGTATTGGAGATCGGCAGTTGCTCGGAAGATGAGACCAGTTCATTGAGCGGACTGTTTCACTGGCAGATGGAGGATTATGAAGTCTTCCACCCGAATTGCCACATGCTGCAGGTCAAGGAGGGGGAAGTAGAAAAGGATAATGGCTCGACCAGTGAGACATTTCCACCTGAGTACGGAGAATATAAAGAAGGTACGGCCGAATTGGATGTGACCCCAGCCCACAAAATCGAGCAGGACAAAATCATAAGGTACGAGGAACCAACGTTGAAAAAGGTAAACCTCGGGGAATTAGCCAAACCTAAGGAGATTCTTGTCGGTGATGACTGGGACCCTGTCCTGAAGGCGGCAGCGTTTCGAATCTTCATGGAATATAAAGACGCTTTCGCTTGGACGTACAAGGACTTAAAAGGCATTCCACCGGAGTTATGTGTGCACAGGATTCCTCTCGTACCGGGAGCCCAGCCCGTACGAAAGCGACCGTACAGAATGAACAAAAACTATGCCGCTAAGGTACAGGAAGAGATTGAGAAGATGCTGGAGGCCGGCATCATTTTCAAGGTGGAAGTCAGCGAGTGGGTATCGCCGATCGTCATATCATTGAAGAAAGAGAAGGAGCAAATTAGAATCTGTGTTGACTTCCGTAGCCTGAATGCAGTGACTATCAAGGATCCATTTCCCATTCCCTTCACCGACTCGATTCTGGAAGAAGTTGCCGGGCATGAAATGTACTCCTTTCTAGATGGCTTCTCGGGTTACAATCAGATCAGTATCGCCGAGGAGGACAAATTAAAGACTACATTCGTCGTCGAGGATGGGGTGTACGCATACAACCACATGCCGTTTGGATTATGCAACGCACCAGCTACATTTCAGAGGATTATACTCCACATTTTTGATAAAATGTCAGTAGGTAATTTCAAAGCCTTCTTGGATGATTGGTCGATCTATAGTGACAAAGAAAAACATTTGAAAGCTCTAGGCGAGTGCATGGAACGGTGTAGAGCAGCCCGCCTTGCCTTGAATCCAAAGAAATGCAGATTTATGGTGCCGCAGGGGAAGTTGCTCGGACACATCGTGTGCAAAGCTGGGTTGAAAACGGATCCTGACAAGGTGCGAGTCATCGTACAGATGGAGGCTCCCGAGAATGTCACTGGAGTAAAGTCTTTCCTCGGCCATGTGGGATACTACCGGAGGTTTATTAAAAATTTTTCCCAAGTATCGTACCCCCTCGACCTACTGACGAGGAAAGGCCAACCATTCGTGTGGGCCGAAGAACAGGAGAAGGCATTCCGGGAACTGAAGGAGCGACTGATCAGCTCACCCATATTAATGTACCCGGACTGGGATAAGGAATTCCACGTACATGTAGACGCTTCTAATTTTGCCATCGGAGCAACCCTAGCACAAGTGGGAGCGCACGGGTTGGATCACCCAGTATTCTTCGCCAGCCGGCTACTCTCAAAGGCAGAAAGGAATTATAGCACGACCGAGCGTGAGGCACTGGGAATGGTGTACGCCGTACAGAAGTTCAGGCATTACCTCCTCGCCACGCCGTTCACTTTTTACGTGGACCACCAAGCTTTGATGTACCTAGTAAACAAACCGATTATCCAAGGACGGGTGAGTAGATGGTTACTGCTGTTGCAAGAATTTACGTTCACCATCATCGTACGGACAGGAAAAAGCCATGTTATTGCCGACCAATTATCTAGAATCCGGTCGGGTGAACCTGCAGAGGGTGGGGTGAACGAAGACTTTCTGGACGCACATTTATTTCAGATTGCAATATTGCCGTCATGGTACGAGAAGATCGGGGACTATCTGTCCACATCCACATTCCCAAGTGATATGCCACCAGCCGCGAGGAGGAAGATCGTACTGAAAAGCAAGACATTTCAATTGATCAATGGGCTACTCTACAAGATGGGACCCGACCAGATCCTTCGGAGGTGTGTCGTCGAGGAAGAAATACCTGGCGTACTGAAAGAGGCACATGAAGGACTGGCTGGCGGCCATATGGGACCTGATGCTACAGCAAGGAAAATCCTCTTGGCAGGTCTATGGTGGCCGACGATGCACACTGACGCCAAAGAATGGGTGGTAGGCTGCGACACCTGCCAAAGGGTCGGAAAACCATTGAAGCGGGATTTCATGCCACTGCATCCCTCACAGCCTCAGGAGTTGTTCGAACGATGGGGGTTAGACTTCATTGGACCATTGAAGGTGAGTCACTTGCATCGATGCCGATACATTGTGGTCGCTACAGAATACCTGACAAAGTGGGTTGAAGCTCGAGCGTTGCCAGATAATACAGCACAAAGTACGGCAAGATTCATCTATGAGCAGATAGTAACACGGTACGGCATCCCCATTCGGATTACGAGTGATCGTGGAGGGCACTTCGTCAATCATGTTATTAGGTTGATGACGACAGAGTTCCGAATTTTTCACAACTTGTCCAGTCCGTACTACCCACGAGCCAATGGCCAGGCGGAGTCTACAAATAAGGTGCTCGTGTCAGTGATTCACAAATCATGCAGCGTGGAAGAAGCTGACTGGGAAGAAAGGTTACCAGCCGTCCTATGGGCATATCGTACAACGTACAAGGTAACAACGGGCCACACGCCTTTCCAGTTAATGTACGGTCAGGAGGCGGTGATGCCGATGGAATATATGGTACCAAGTCTGAGGATAGCCGTGGAGAACCGATTGGGCGATACAGAAAGCTTGAAAGAAAGACTATACCAATTGAATAAGCTGGACGAGCGAAGAGTGATGGCACAGTGGGCAACGGAGAACATGCAACGGCGACGGAAGTATTGGCACGATAAGCATCTCCGACGGATGAATTTCCGACCGGGACAGTTAGTTCTGAAGTATAACGGCCGTAACGAGATCAAGCCGGGGAAGTTTAAAGTTCGTTGGTTGGGACCGTTCCGAGTACGGGAAGCAGGTGACAATGGGTCTATAAAATTGGAAAATCTCGATGGGTCATTAATACCGGAGGCAATCAACGGATCGAAGCTAAAACCATACCAGGAGAGAAAAGAGAAGAATACTATCGCCATAAACATGTTGGGCTATGCAACAAAGGAAGATTGGTCTGTGCAGAGTGAAGGCCCGAGAGAACAAGACTGGGGACTAGGAGGTCCTGGTTATGTAGCAGACAATGTCTGGGCAGAATCAGGGCGAGATCAAATAAATGAAGAGAGGTTGGCAGAGAAGCGAGTAGAAGGAATTGCAATACCAAGAATACACAAGCACTTGACCAATGCAGTATTCGGAACTCCTGCATTGTGGCGTCGAATGGGGGGACATTGGCACTATGTAGCCCCTTATGAAGGAATAAGACGGGGATATATAGCTAAGGACTTGGACGCGGAAGCCCAAGCGGAAAAGGAGAACCAGGCAGAAGAACAAGATGAACTGCAAAAAGATGACGAGGAGGAATGGATTGATGAGCAATGGGATGCTTATTT
>VDFB02293327.1:0-38866 GCA_007258455.2 Sequoia sempervirens
CTCAACCCTATACTTATGCCCTAAACCCTCAAACCTCATCCATATTCCTTATACCCTCAACCTTAAACCTTGAACCCAATAACTTAGACACTCAACCTTGAACATTATCCCTCAACTATAAAATCTCAACTCTCTACCCTAATCCTTCAACCATATACCTTAAAACCTCAATCCTCAACCCTCAAACCTCAACCATAATCCCTAAACCCTATACATTAAGTCCTCAACCCTCAACCCTAATCCTTCAATGCTCAATCCTTAAAATCTCAAACCTTAAACTCTCAACCATTAAACCATCAACTGTCAACCCCTCTACCATATACATTAAAGCCTTAACCCTAATACATCAACCTTATACCGTAAACCCTAATCTCTTAACACTCAACCTTTAAACACTATTACCTTAATCCCTCAACCCTTAAACCCTAATCCCTTAACCCTTAACCCTAAAGCCTATTCCTAAAGCCTCAATTGTTAACCCTAAACCCTATCCCTAAACCCTCTACCCTCGACACCATACCTTAAACCCTAAACCCTCAAACCTTAAACCATCAATCCCTCAAACCTTAAACCCTTAGACCCTAAACTCTCAACCCCTAGATACCCTTAAACCCTTAAACCTTAAACCCTTAAACCCTATACCCTATACACTTAACCTTAGACAATCAACCTTGAACACTATCCCTCAACCTTCAAACCTCTACCCTATACCCTCAACCCTATAATCATGCCCTAAACCCTCAACCCTCATCCATATTCCTTATACCCTCAATCTTAAACCTCAAACCCTATATCTCAGACACTTAACCTTGAACATTATCGCTCAATTGTAAACTCTCAACCCTCTACCCTAATCATTCAACCCTCAACCCTATATGTTAAACCCTCAACCCTCAACCATCAACCATCAACCATCAACCCTAATCCTTCAACCCTCAAACCTTAAACTCTCAACCCTTAAACCCTCAACAATTAAACCCTCAATCCCCAACCCCTCTACCATATACATTAAACCATTAGACCTAATACATCAACCCTATACCTTAAACCCTAATCTCTTAATGCTCAACCCTTAAACCATAATCCCTTAAGCCCTCAACCCGTAAACCCTAAAACCTTTAACCTTTAACCTTAAAGCATTAAACCCTCAACCCTTAAACCCTAATCCCTTAACCCTCAACCCTAAACCCTATCCCTAAACTCTCTACCCTTGACACTATACCTTAAACCCTAATCCATCAACCCTTAAACCCTCAAACCTTAAACCCATAATCCCTCAAACCTTAAACCCTTAAACCCTAAACTCTCAACACCTAGATACCCTCAAACCCTTAAACCTTAAACCTATAAACCCTATACCCTATAGACTTAACCTTGGACACTTAACCTTGAACATTATCCCTCAACCTTCAAACCTCTACCCTATACCCTATACCCTCAACCCTATACTTATACCCTAAACCCTCAACCCTCATCCATATGCCTTATACCCTCAACCTTAAACCCTAAAACCTATATCTTAGACACTCAACCTTGAACATTATCCCTCAACTATAAAATCTCAAACCACTACCCTATACCCTCAACCATATACTTAAGCCCTAATCCCTCAATCCTCAACCCTATACCTTAAAACCTGAAACCTACACCCACAAACCCTCATCCCTATACCCTATAACCTCACCCTAATACCCTAAACCCTAAATATTTTGCCTCAACCCTATACTTAAAACCTAAACCATACACTCCCAACCCAAGTCACCCTATGCCTTATATACCCTCAATCCATATTGTAAACCCTAAACCCTAATCCCTATACCTTACACACTTAGTCTTATACACTCAACAAGTTGAATATTATCCCTTAATTGTAATCCTCAACCCTCAACTCTCTACCCTCAACCTATTACTTAAGCTGTAATCCGTCAACCCTCAACCCTATACCATAAACCCTAAACCCAAAAACCTCAACCCTCAACCCTAAAAACTATACCCTCAGGTCCTTATATACCCTAAACCAAAAACCCTTACATGCATACATACAAGCATACATATATACATACATATAAGCATACTGTAAGAGAGGGGGAACAACCACACCAAGGCTCCAGGTCATGGAGAGCTGAGAGTAGAAGGCTAGGTGATCCCACAATACTGGTTTATAATTTTTGGCCAAACTGGACACTAAATTGATTTTTTCTAACTAAAGCTTCACTTTTGGGTACTTATAGCAGCTAAACCGTGAGGAATTTGAAGATGATGAAAACTAGTGATTTGTTACATTTTATCTGTAGATTCAAATATATATTTTTTAAAATTTTTTGGAATCAGGTTTAGCACTTCTTTTCCATCTCCTTCAAAACTAGTTTTTCAGGTAATAACATTTTTTAGGAGTAGCGTCAAGTATAACACAAATTTTTTTTCCATGAAGGATAAAATTCTATTTTTTAATTTAGATTTGTAACTATGATATCTAGTAATTCCAATTGGTTAGATAGTGTTTTATTGAATATTTTTTCCTTAATCAAGTTTAGAATTCAAACCAATTACAATTTAGACATAGGCGGATTGTATAACACATAACTTTTTTTTGTATGTATCGAAATTCAATTTTTTATTAGATCAAAGGACTTCAATATCTGGTGCACTCATATTTTTCAAAATTTTTTTGATAATATTCTATTTTCCACGTATTACTGGAAACAAAGAGCTTGATTTTAGGTGAAAAACCTACATTCACAAGAAATAAAAATAAATATAATAAAATTAAATTATTTTAAAATTATACTTTTTGGGAAGCTTATAATAAGGACTACATACTTACAAAAAATAAATTTTAAATGAATTCATTTGATCCCCCAAAAGGTAAAGTAAAAGTGGTTTTTTATCAACATTTTGATAGGTGTAAGGGAGACTCTGTTATAGGTATGGTTTAAAATTAGCAGGGTTCTATCCAAGGGGGTTTGATCTAAGGTAGTTTGATCAAACCCTCTTCAATTGGAATGCTTTAAATGGAAATTTTTAAGGCTTAAATCATTATATTTTCTAAAAATATGTGATTTTAGCAAAAATCAGAATCTCCCAAAAATTGTAAACCAACTTTATGGGATCACTCGACTACCCTAACTTACCTCACTCTAATAGATGTTTTGGGATAGGGATCAAGAATGAAGAGCACTCTCAAGTTCCTCCATCACTCTACAAATTCAAAAATCTAGTTGAGGCTATATGAGCTGGTTAGGATGGTAGCACGGGTCTGGGATGACAAAGCAGCGCGTTGGCATCTCTCTGACATGTTAGCGTTCGTATGATCAAAATATGTGAAATGCAGTAAAAAAACACTAGAAACCTAATGAACATCCTAGCCGACTAATCTTAACAAAATAAAATGATAAAGTAAGAAAGATAAGTATGAAAGTGATAAATTAAATAGATGAACACAAGGGTGACAAATATCAACTCACAAAAGTGCCAGTTCGCCAGCGAGCTCCACGTACATGTTCACCTACACATAAGAAAGGGGGGAAAATTGTTGGGGCTGTATATGGGTTTTCCTCAGTCAAACCCCCATTTTGATGTTTCCACCTCCACAGATAGCTAGAAAAGCAACAAAGTAGAAAGTATGATAAAGGAAAGAAATGAATAAACTGAACACTACAAAAGATAAAAGCCACTCTATCAAATCACAATGCGAAAGTAAAGTGATGCAATACCACCTCCACCCAAAGGTAATCAAGGCCAATGAAGGGATAATGCAAGGTAACAAACTTGGAAAAGTCGCCACAACTGCAATGGTGATGAAGGGAGGTCTCGCAAGACTCCAAGCTTGCAGCTTCTATGGTAGAGCAACATGTGCAAGGATGAAGTTGACGAAGTAACTAGCTACTGCAATGCTCAATGGAGTTGTGAAAATGGAGTGCTAGAAGTGTGAGAGATTGATTGAGAATTGCTTGAGATATCAAATGAGTGTGTAAGAGATGAAGTGATAGTGAATAGAATGAATTTGAAGGCCAAAAGGAGTTGTTTCAGGTCAGTTGGTCGCACAGAGGCATTATAATTCAAACCCAACGATGTGTGTAACATCCCTATAGACTCCAGATGTAGGAATCTGTCAGGGATAGTAGTGCGCCGCGCAGACGTCTGCACGCTGCGCTCATGTCCTTGACAAAAATTTCAAAACACGCACCAAGTGGATGGAAGGTAGATCGATGATGTGGAATTTTGCCTTTAGATTTGATTTTCTAAGGTGAGGGTATGCAAAAGGGGAATTTACACAAGGGGTGCAAATTTTCTCCTATACACATACATACATATACACATACACATATACATACATACAAGCATACATATATACATACATATGTACATCCATACATTCATATAAGCATACATACATACATACATACATACATATAGGCATGCATACATACATACATACAAACATACATACATACATACATACATACATACATACATACATACAAGCATGCATATATATATATATATATATATATATGAATACATACAATCATACATACAACCATACATACATACAAGAATACATATATACATACATACATACATATAAGCATACATACATAGATACATACAAACATACATACATACATACATACATACATACATACATACATACATACATACATACACACAAGAATACATATAATCAAGCACACATACATACATACATACATAAATATAAATATTTATACAAACATACATACATCAAACATAATTAACAAACTTGATCATAGAGCATTCCAAGTGAGACATAATGCGAGCATGTTATAACACGCTCGTGTTATATGTTGCTTTGTGAATCCCCAAACCGTAGGCTTGGGATTTGCTTTGGATTATCAACCCAAAGGCTTGGAGTGCCTTCCCAACATCCAAAGATGTGTTTTTGCATATTCTATAGGATTTTGCATAATCTCATTTGTGCTAACTGTCAGGTTTGTATGTGTTTCAAGGTCGAACAAATCAAACACCTAGGTAATGTTAGTATTTCTCTTAGTTATTTAACAATGTAATTTTTTTCACATTTTGACAATGTTAAGCCTTTCATCTTTAATTTCTTTTGTTTGTGTGTCCATTTTTTGGAAAAAATCAATGTTTGGTATTTTTTCCTTTATAATTTAACTGTTCATTGAAATTTCAAATAAATTACATTTTTATAAACTAGATTCCATTCTACACATATTAAAAAGAAAAAAATGATTTTCAATTAGTTTTCAAAATTTATAAGGGTAGCATGGTCAAAATTCTATTTTTCAAGATGTGTCTACTTTGAAAATTAGTAAAAAATCAAATATTCATTAAAAAATTATCAAGAAAATCGAGCATAAACTACACATTGTTAGCTAATTTCTCACTAAATCATTTTAAAAATACCAAAAAAAGTTAACCTTTTAAGGAAGCCACAAAACACACTATGTTATGTTTTTTTATAGAAACAAAACCAATTTTTGTGGCTCCCTTTTTTGAACCTCCTAATCTAGATACCATTTAAAAAAAATAGTAGTTTAGAAATTAGACTCAGAGCACTACGAATATTATTTTTGTTGCATCATAAAATTTTGAGTGTAACTATGCTCAATTTCTCATCCAAGGTCAATATTTCCTTATTTCAAAAAAAAAGTGGCCACTTAAGACCCCTTTTTTCCCCCCATCTTCTTGCACTTACCCAACCAAACTATACATAACTTCCCTAATTTGTCTAATAAAGATAGATTAGTTAGTATTCAACAGGAAATTACATGTATGATTGACACGATTTGATCATACAATCCATATGATGACGTTAGAATTGAGGATTTTTATAGGTCCCTTTCCAGGAGTGTTACTGGCATTGAGAAAATTACATTTGTTTCTAGGAGAGTTTCACTAGATAATGTGCATAGCATGTTCCCTCATTATATGGTACAAGATAAAATCAGAGGATATACTATTACTAGGCATACAAATGAGATTGTTGCTCCATTTATATATCCTAGATGTTTGGAAACCAATCACAAATGACCTCATAATGATGAGTTGCCTCTTTAATTTTGCAAACAATTATATGCCAAGTTCCATTTACAGTTACATGTGGATTACACATCTATTCCTACGCATGTTGGACAGGGAAAAGGGAGGTTTTCCGACAAACCTCAATATATACATGTAGATTTACCACTGCTTATCAACAAGAGGGCATTAGTTGGTTCAAACCTTTTGGTTCTTCCAAAATGTTTGGAACTAGCAACAATAGTAGCTCGTATTAGATATGAATTTTTTGACAGTATTGCCATGATTGCTACTCAGGTCAATTAGATGTCATCTAATTGTGTTGGTAGATACTCAATACATCCGTAGATTAGCCTTCCTCCCATTGAGGCTACATCCACTAGTTATGATCCATACATTTGAGCAAAGCTACCATCAACATCAGATGTGGCACAAATGAGTGATGCCACTATTTGTAATGTGTGTAGCTTCCATCACTGATTTACTATCAACATACCACTTTATTAGTGAGGAGCATGGGATCCCTTTAGATGCTATACTAACTCATATTAGATGATATTATGGTAGAAATCCTGGTTGGGGTAAGGAAGCTTCACAAGACCATACAAAGGGGTACCAACATATTCCAGACTAGCTTACAGCCCTCGCACATGTTCTAGATCGGGTTGAGGTTATTGCACTTGATGTTCATGGCACATACAACACACTTCTCTTTGACAATATTCCTCTGCCATGTACAAGTGTCTCCAATGTGACCATACATTCTTGTGACATCAATGGGATTGGTAGAGTGCTCCAGGATGCAACGTGCAACACAGGTACTTGAATAATTTATATGTTTTGTGTTTTAAAAATTCACATGTATATTAAATAAAATTGATTTAAAAGTAGTTCCCACTCTTCATTGAAATCATGTATTTGAAAGTTTCTAGCAATACGAGGATTTTTCATGCTTTGGAGATTTGGAGCGTGCTGACAATCCTCCGCATAGTACATTTAGGGTACATTTCTAATATTTAAATTACTTGATACATTCAGACATTGAAAGTACAAAACTTTAAGATGACTTTCTATATACACATTTACATTAAATTAAATTATGTACTTTCTTGTGTAGGGAGGTGGATCAAGACAGGCCCTGGAGACATGGATCAAGACACGGATTGAGATAGGAATCGAGAGAGAGATCAACATAGGGATCCAAATAGGGATCGAGAGAGAGAGATATCCATAGTCATATTAAAAATCCTTCTCTTTGACTTGTTTTACATGCACGCACGTGGGTTATACATTTTATATTTTGGTTTGTCACATTATTGTTCTTATCATGATCTTCACATTATATACATTTTACATTATGGTTTCACATTATATACATTTTACATTATGGTTTCACATTATGGTTCTTATTGTGATTTTTCACATTATGGTTTGAATATGATTTCTTTAATGATCTCTCTAATTATAATGAATTGTAAATTATATATCTAAATTTAAGAGTACATGCATGTTAGATAAATTTAAGGTCACATAACTCTAATCTATGTTAAGGTTTTGATACTAATATTCCTTATCAAACCTATGTAGTATGATGTTTTTAAATATACACCACAATAAAAATAAAAAATAAAAAATTATAATAAAGAGTGGACCCCACTACTAATAAGGAATACTTAGCATCGATAGTAGGATTGCTAACTAACATAGACCAATAGTGGGAGTCATCTTCAAAACATTTATTTTATCTATCTTGAATCATTGTCAATTATTAGATTTGAGATGAACTAGCATTATTGGATGATGTGCACTAAATAAACCTTATAATTTTATTGCTTACACAACACACACCAACAAAATTATAAAACTTGACCTAAGAAAAATATTACCTTAGCCACAAACCTCATTGAGAAACAAATCAAACAAAGTAGAGGAGATCTACCATCTTGATTAAGAAATTACTACAAGAATATCATGAGAAATATTGGATTCACCAGCCATTTGGTTGATTCCCAAAATAACATTAATGACACAAAGAATGAAAAAAACAAAGAAAAATCTTTTGGGTCAACATGGAAGAGACCTAAATGTCTTTACACCTTGCATCATCCCCAAAAGGGAAAAATAAAGTCAAATGAAAAAGGTAAATGTTTACAACATAGAGAAGAATGTAGGCACAAATAGAGGAATGTCACAAAGAGAGAAGTACATCAAACAAAACAGTATGGGGGGTCACATTACGCACATGCAATCACACACATAACATGAAAAAGGAAAAAAAGATAAGACTAGTAAGGCACATGTGAGTCAACCTATAGTAGGTCGTCTGCATCCCAATCTTGTTCATCATATACAAAAGGCGGACAACTAGCCAAAGGGGCAACGACAAGTATGGTACTAGGACAAGGCTATTTAATTCTTTCCCCAACTGTGTGCAAGACAAGAATGAGCCGAGATAGGTGATGAGAAAGAGCTCCTTGTATTTTGAAATGATTCATAATGAATGTAAAGCATGTAATAGTGAGCATATTATGATCCTACAACTATTGCACGGGAAGGAGTGAAAGGACATGCTTTAAGGGATTATTTATATGATATCAAACTTTTTAAATATTTGTTTTAAAGCATGAAAGTCATCAATACTATGCCCAAAAATTCAATGATATTGAAAATGTGATGTGTTTGTATTCTTAGGATTTGGATTTGGATTTTCTCTTATGGGTGGTAATGTGGTAAGTCCTTGACTTAGAAGTATGTGTAAAGTTCTTTCAGTTTTAGATGGAGGACAAGGAAATTGTAGTTTCTTTATTTTGTAATGCCTTTGTTGCTTGATAGATTCACAAACTTGTTGAGTGAGATGTTGAGGAGGAGGACCTAAGATGATCCTATCATCCTTATCATCATTACGAGACATTGGTTTTTCTTTAGGAAGGAGGACACTTATGTTGGGAGGAGGATATTGATATCCCATCCCTTTGGTATCTTCAATTGGTATTTTCTCTAAGAGTTGATGAATTTCATGCTCGCTTGTTGTATCGCATCCTTGTTTACTTAATATTGTGAATCCTTTTCCACATGTCTCTTATAAGTTGATTGATGTGTTGGTTACTTTGTTAACATAGGATGGTTGAATGTTTGCTTGGTTAGAGGTGCTAGAATCACCTATTGTAGGGAGCTTAGGCTTAGTTTGTGTCTCAATTTCAAGATGTAAAAGACCAAACATCTCAAGTTGTGTTGGTTGTTTCATAGAAGGATAAAAGGATGCATTTGTATCAAGGTTCTTAAGGCAATCATTTATGAAGTTGTTCATGTTATCATCATCTTCTTCAATGATGTCAACATCACAAGGAGGACAAGCATTAGGAGTTGAGTGAGCATGAGTGAGGTCAATTTCATTAGGACCATTTCCAAAGACACAACTGGACACATCCACTAATGATTTCAAAGATATCCAAATCTTACCAAAGCACATATCCATTTATGAAATACAGTGCAATTTTCAGATTCTAAACAAGGTAATTTGTTGATTACACTATGACACAATCTAGAAATGAAATGTTGTAAATGAAAATTTGAAATTAAGCAATGCACAAAATAAACCAAATTAAGCTAGATCCAATGAAATGAGTGAAATGGAAACTCAGTAATATAAAACAAAAATCTAACAACAACAAATAGAAACACAAAACAAGGTTTTTAATGCTGTAAAATGTAGTTTTAGGTCTAACACAAGACTAAATCACCAAAAGGGGCGTATGAGTCTTAATTAGGGATTTTGAAGGGTTCAAATGTTGAAAAATAATCAACACAAAATTCTCAGAAATCAAGTAAAAGAACCTGTACTGGGACTAAATCACCCAGAGAAGTATATGAGTCCCAAATTAGGGTTTTGACACTAAATTTAGCAAATTGTGAGTGAATGTTAAGTTTTCTAGTTTGTATGTTGTCTTGACTAAGTGAAATTCAATTATGTAAGATGCAAAAATGCAACCTATATTAAATTTCACTAATGCAAGATTTAGAATCCCTAAAAGCAAATTAACTAATGCAAGACCTAATGCAAAGTTAATGTAAGATAGATCTAGGACTGAAATGCACTCCAAATCAGAAATAAGGTGTCTAAAGGCTAGATTCACCAAAATGAACACAAATAAATAGGGGGAGTGCTCTACCATTTAGGAGATGGGACACTCACACAAAGGGAGAAGGATCCCCTTGGTCTTATTTCTCTCTAGTTCATTCAAGGAAACCCTAGGAGCAACAACCTAATGAGTGAATTGAGAGAGGGGGTTGTTACAAGGTCTCCTTGGGTGTGATTAAACAAAAAGGGGGGGTTCACCAATAAGAAAAGGCTTAGAAAGAAGGAAATGGAAAGTAACATGCAAAACCTAGTTATGTAACCTAGAAAATGAAACTTAAAATTAGAGTAATGAACTGAGAATGAATAGAGGTGCACTTGGAAAACTGAAGAGGCTTGGAACAAGGTTTGCAATCTCAAAATTTTGAATTTTAATGCACACTGGGATGCATACACCAAATTGGGCGATTTAGTCCCAATTTAGGGTTTTAGAGTGGATCTAGAATCTACAACTACTAAATAAAAATCTACATAAAATGTCTAAAATATGGTATATTGGGACTCATACGTCCAAGATGGAGATTTAGTCCCAGTATCAGGGTTTTGCTGAAACTTTGATATCTTCTAGTGATCTTTTGTAGCTTCTCTCCCTTTCGATCTCTGAGTCTAAAACTTTGAATTCTGGCCTGTAGGTGACTTTTCGTGAAGATGGCAACTTCTTGATAACTTTGAAAACTTTCTTCAATCTTGCAACTTAGTCTTCAAAGGAACTTCAAGTCCAAGAAACCTAGATCAAACCCTTGAAATAAAGACTGCAAACTTGTGTAAAATGGCTCCAATGGATGTGGATCTTGACTCTTGATCTTGATATGAGATAATGTCTTTGAAAGCTTGCTTGAATCATGAAATCCTACATCACAAATTTTAGCTCACAAACACACATGATGCATGAAGACTTTGACATGATGCTTGAATCTTGAATTGATGGTCCAAAATGCTTGATAATCAACTCTTGAATGATCTTTAATGCTCTTGTGATCATAAATTTTCCTTAGGAATGCTCTCTTAAAAATCTTAGGAGAAATTATGTAAAATAACCTTGTATTTATACTTGTTTATGCAAAATTTCTTGAAGTTACAACACTACAAGCCGACATCAAATCTAGGAGAATAAAATCCTGCCAAGAATTGAATTAAAAATAGGTCCAAGCTAAGGTGAGACTTGTACACTAGTTTGGGTGTATGAGTCCCAATAGCCTAGGGTTGGGACAAAAATTTCAAGAAATGTTAAGTTCTATGCCAAATTTAGGTTCATGCCTTGAAACTTAGGTGGGACCCATACACCCAAGGTGGCGTATGAGTCCCAGATCACTAAATCTGGGACACACAACCCAAAAACATTAAATTATGATTGGCCATTAGATATGTGTCGGGATTATCCTCAGAAAGATGCATTAAATAAGGCTTGTGGATGCAAAATATGACTAAATAAGGCATAAAGAAGCCCAATTTTAGTAGAGAGGGCCCAAACAAGTGTGAAAATGTAAAGGGATACATTTTTCTACACTACATGCCTCAACTCTTGACTTTGTTGAGTATTTCTCATATTCAAATCTCTTCCACATAACTTGCATTGAATGATCAATATTGTCAACTTGTAAAAGATTCTTCAAATTTCCACAATCATTACATATATTTTTTATACACTGCACTTTGAATTCATCTGAATCTTCTAATTTTTTGCATAGAAGAGACTTCACAAATTGTGTTATACTTCCAAGGATGGCTATATTTGGATTAATTACTGCCATATATTTTTTATATGATTCTAGGTGTAGATGAAATTCAACATGATTTCGACAACAAGAAGTTTCACATACTTTATTTATACACACAAAACTTGGTCATAGTCTCTCAAACATCCTTTGAAAAATCTTCACATCTAAAAATTCTTGCTTGAATGCTTCAAATTTTTTACTTTATGTTGTATATATTAACTGTTTTGGATGTGAAATTTTTGTACCATATTCACCTTTTATTTGTATAGTGCCCCTTCTATTGGAAGAAACTCGAGAGTGGCTGGTCCAATATTCAATCACCTATTCCTTTACATCTTCTGAGATTCTATCTTTTCGGGAAACCCTGCATATATTTACCCAATTATTCTCAATATTTCCATCCAATCTATTTCTCTTTGCAATATATATTTGAATAGTTCTCCTAGAAACATTGAGTAATTGGAAAATTTCTTGAACTTGTCCTCTATGTGATCATTTCCTAGTAGAAATTACAATCATCAATGCTCTATGTGCAACACTTAAATCAACATCCCAACTCTTGCTTTCAATAGAATTCAATGCTTCTTGCAGGTTTTCAACTATTGTTTGTTTTAATGAATCTAATGACTTTTTCTTATTATCAACCCCTAACAACTCCAAAACAAGGGTCATTTCTTTCCTCCTAAATAAATTTACAAATAATTGTGCTCTTCCAATTATAGACTATTTTTCAAAAAATTCATCCCATATTCTTTTAAAGTGTATTTTTTTTGTGCTTTCAGATAACATATCTTCAGATGAAATATTATTGAAAAGAGAATCCTTGCCCATCTACATCAGATTTTCCATACCATAGAAAAAATTTCTATCACCACCTTCAATTTGTTCTTGTACCTATACATTACCTTAGTAATCAACAATTTCCATGGGTTGTTGTTGAGCAGATGTTCCTTCATCCACATTTGTAGTATCTCTTCTTTGATCATACAACCTTAATCTTTTTTTTTATTCCCCATCACACATTGCTCAAATTTGAATTCACTTGTATACAAAAATAACACATAGAAATACTTTAACCTCTATTTTTGATATATAGAGATCTACCTATATTCAAAAAATTATTGATTTATTGAATTACACATTTCAGATCATGGTACTTGAGAATATAACTCTTCCCCTATCAAAATCTATGCTTTTTTCCTCTGAATTTTCATAATTTAGTAATTAAAAAAATAGAAAAAAGGTTTTCAATTGATTTTTTTTTCAGATCATGGTATTTGAGAATATAATTTTCCCCCTATTGAAATCAGTGTTTTTTTTCTCTCCAAATTTTTGTAATTTAATAATTAAAAAACTAAAAAAAGCAAAAATAAAATAAAAAATAGGGTTTTGATCGAATCCGTTTTGACCAAAACACTTTCGATTGAATGAGTTCGGTCAAAACCCATTCAACCAAAACTATCCAAGTGGCATCCCACTTCACAGTGAACTCACCAGTTTTTAGAATTTTCTAAAACTTTCAAATTCACATAAATATTTCTTCAGTCAGAATTATTTAGAAAAAAAAGAAAAAAAAGGTACCCTTTTGTAGAGCTTGCAATGTTGAATCCATAGATATATAGATTAGTTTTAGGATATATATATTTTAAAATAATGCAAGTGAATGAAAAGTACAAAGTTTTGTCACAATTTCAACCAACTTATCAACATAAGTGAATTTTAGTATTTATAACTAAAAATCAATTTTGGTCAAACATATGATCTAGTAAGATCCATTCTAGATAAGTTAAATATGTCCACAACTTTTCCAAGTAAAATTACTGGCTAAATGTATATGTAGCACCACTTTGAGACCAATTTACTAAAAAAATGAAATTATTTGAAAAATATAATGTTTCAACAATTCATATAAATAACATTTAAAAAAAATGTAAAATACCCTTTTGTAGATCCATAAGTGTAGTTTTCAAATATATATTTATTTTAATAGTTTAATTATTTTTTTTATTTTTTTTACTAAAACTAGGTTATCAACACAAAAATATTAGGTTGATTACCATGCCAAGAGTAATATTAAAACTTATTTAAAAAAAAAAAATGATGCCCTAGATAAAAGAACCTAGATTAAGATAGTATAAGTTTTTTTTTCTATTTTTTGATAAATATTTAATATAAAAGTTGACATTTTAAGTGGAAACAACCGTGTTTTAATACACACACATTTAAATATTTATTTAGAAATATATATTTATTAAAATTGAAAAAAATATATCCATGCCCTAAAGTTTCAAGTTATAAATATACACAAAAAAATTTAAGGAAAAAAAAAAGAAAATTTACTATATAAAGCTTGATGTCTCATGTAACGTCATTTTCCATCATTATATCAGCAACTAAATTATAACGTTAATTTATAAAAACTATATTCTTACCAAATTCATCAAAAAAAGTCAGTCCTTTACTATATATTTACTAAATTATTGCATATGAATTTACATGCAAGAAAAAAAAAGTTAGTCCTTTAGGGTTTTATTGAGTTGAGTCAATCATGACTCGCATCATAATAATGAGTTATCCATGGTCAAATTCAATCAAACTACAATGCCTTTATGTGTATAATGTAGGAAATGCCATCTTTTGATGAGCCCCTGAGGCACTAGGTCAGTCCCTTAGGGTTTGTTTTGTCTATTTTCGTCCATCATCATTTTTCCTATAATAAGTTGTCCTTTGTTAAGGTTGACACTTTGATTAGACGTAAACAAATATCTGAACCTCAACCAAATAGCGAAACAACAAACCAATTGTCCAACTAGTCTTCAATCTAAATTGATCAATTGCATAATCATCAATATCTACCAAGTCAATGATCTTATACAAGATATGGCATTGTTGAAGTTAGACTCAACGTCTTATACATCTTGCCTTATTTCTTGAAACCAAACCTGGTCATGTCATTTGTCTTATACAGGATGTGTCCTTCATGAAGTCAAATAGTCATTTGTCAACTCTATCATTTTCCTTATACAGGTGGTTGCATGGTTCAAACCAGACTTGACATCTTATACGACATGTTTCCTTTCTTGAAACTAGGCATTATCAATTAGTCAATCTTGTTATTTATTCAATTAATCAATCGACCAATCAATTGGTCAATCAATCAAACAATTTTATCAATCAATTAGTCAATCAATCAATCAATCTTGTCAATCGATCAATTAATCAATCAATCTTGTCAACCAATCAATTAGTCAATCAATCTTGTCAATCAATCAATCATTCAACCTCATCAATCAATCAATCAATCAACCTTATCAAATCCTATCAACAAACAAACTCTCGCAAATGATCTAAATGGTTATTGAATATGTTGGTATAATTGGTCTTGTCCTTTTGATTTGTCTTTGGTCATGTTACTATGCACCTTGAGGATGTCCCAAGAAGGATTTAGAGGAGTGATGATGGATCATGACCTATTTTCTTTTTGCTTGCTACTTGTGGTTTGTCTTGACAAAAAGATTGGGGAAACTTGGTCCTTAGTATGAATCACAACACTCCTTGTTTGTTAAGTGTCTATTTTCGCAAAGGGATAACATTGCACACCTTGGTCTATGTCATACCATGGTGTTTATTGTCCATTTTCTATAATTTTACCACCCAATGATGATAAACATGCAAGTATAACATCTATCAAGCAAGAATATCAATCCTTTTTTCATTTGACTAACTTCACACTAACATCCATCTGCCCCACACTCATGCCTCTTCTATCCGCAATCATCTTGATGGCGTCCTATGACACAAATATTCTACATACATAATCATATTAGAATCATTATAGGCATCACCATAAACATATTAGGTCATCAATATTGCATCTGAAAATACAAAAATCATAGATAACACCATAAAGCATCATCATACATACATCCATACACGCATTACATGCCATAATCACATAAGTACCATCTTGCATCCATAAACCATCAACATGCACCTCATTACATATATATCACATTTATATCAAAATTAAATCATACAAATCATTGCATTTTACATACATCATCCATATTCATAATCCATATCCATTATCCATACCATCACATTTGCATACATCAATATCCATGATCCATATTACATCATAAGATAAATTAAGTGTGCATCTATCCATCATCATAGCATAGAGAATCATAATGTTGCAAGTATGAAGGTGTTGTCATTGATGTCAATAGGATGTCTATTGGTTGGTGTTGTCATTGGTGTCAACTATGTGTTAAGGAAGTTTGTTGCGTGATGAAGATGTGGAGGATATTGAGAAAATTGTGAAAAATAGGTTGTTGCAAGTTGTGCATGTATAGTTGAGATGTTGAGGAAGTGTTGTGAGTACATGGAGCTATCTTTATGTTGATGTATTTAGAGTTGTGTTGGAATGAAGTAATGTGCTGAGATGATGTCTCTAGTACTTGGTTTCCAAGTGCTTTTGAGAAAATTTGATAGACAAATAAACCAATGTTGTGCAAGTGTTCAGAATGTGCCCTGGTACTTTGCTCCACGTTTCTTCTATGTTGAGTCTATGCCTATGTGGATCTGATAAGTTGTTCAAGGTTGTTAGTAGGTGTTATATTCAAATTTTGGGTTTCTGGATCGTTGTATAGTGTGAGATATTTTCACAAGTATGTGAACCAGTCTTTCAGTGATATTTTTGTGGCCTAGGAGAAATGTCTAAATTGCTTCACATTTCTTCATAGTTTGGCTTCAAGTTGTGCATATTTTGGAAGTTTCTTATAATGTTTGTATCTTTTAGTATTCAAGGTTTCACTTGATTTGGTAACATATAGTGTGTATTTCATGCGTTAGTGTGTGGATAAGGTTTACTAGTTGTTTTGAGTTGAAGTATTTGTATGACACTAGTTTGGATGAAGTGTTTGATGGATCTTAGGTGGTTCGAAGATTATTATAGATCATGCTCAAGTGAATTTTGTTGTCTGGAAGTTTTGGATTGATTTAAGGAAGTGAGTACTTAATGTTTATGGTGTTTAGCATAGGTGTTGACCGACCTTGTGTTAACAATACATGCGAGGTTTATGAAAGTGTGTTGAGGTGTGTTAGGATTCATTTGGGTCCTAGTTAAGGATTTATATGGGTCACCTTTGTTCCTATCTACCGCAAGAATGTTTAGGTGCCGACCTAATTTGAATTTGTAAGTATAACGGATAGTTTCCAACCTTAGAGAAAGTTTTAAAGGTTAAGGTTGATATAAATAAGTGTAATATTATTGTGAGATGCAAAGGAAGAAGCAAGATAGATACAAGATCGATGTGAGTGATGTGTGTGATGCAAATTTGAGCAAAGCAATGCAAATTTCAAGCATTGGATTCCTAAAGGCAATGAGCTGAAGGTGTCTGGAATCTTTCATGCAAGATTGTAAGATTGTTGGAGGATTTGTGGTGGATTCCTTGTTGCATTGAGAAGTTTTTCTCTGTGTAGTTTTTCTCTTCTATCTTCTTGTGTTCTTTCTATGGTAGTGAGCCTTGGTTGTGAGCCTTTCTAGACAGTGTGTCCTATTCTGGAGTGAGCCCTTGTACTAGTTCTTTAATTACTTATATTGTGAGCTAATCCTCACCATGGTTTTTTCTTCATTGGGATTTCCATGTAAATCTTGTGTTCTCCTATGTATGGTTTTGTTATTTCAGTTTTTGTTATCTGCATTTCATGTTTAATCACTTTAATAGAATAAGGGTTTAATGAATGCATGTGGATTTTATTATTGTTGAGGGTTTTTATGTTTTAATTTGCTACAACTAATTCACCCCCTCTAAGTTGTATTGTTCATTCAACAGTTGGTATCAGAGCAAGGTTCCTTGGAGAAGAGCTTAACCACTTAAGGTAGATCTGGGATGGCAAAACAAATTGATTACCCTAGATTTGATGGAATAGATTATGCATTCTGGAAGAAAAAGATGGAAGGATATCTAGAATGTCAGGGATATGAGATTGAAAAGGATTATAAGAATCCATATACTCCACCTATGAATGGTTTGAGCACAAGTGATGAATTGAAGTTATGAATCTTAAGACTGCTAAAGAAGTTTGGGATAAGCTTGAAAGTATTTATGAAGAAGATGAAAAGGTTAAACAAGAAAAGTTGAAGAATCTGAAGGCACAATTTGAGACCATGTGAATGTTTGAAGACAAAATAATTATAACCTACATGCAGAGGGTTGATGAATTGGTGCTATGAGAGGTCTTGGTGTGCAAGTTAAAGAATCTAGGGTGGTAAAGAAATTTCTTAGAACTCTTCCCGATTCATACAATGAAAAGGCATCTTGTATTGAAGAAGTTACAAATTTGAATACTTACTCTAGAGATTAGTTGATTGGTACACTAACTTCATTTGAAATGAGAAAGCTTGGTTTGAAAAATGGTACAAAAGTGGAGACTTCTTTTAAGGTTGGAAAATTAGAAAAGATTGAAGATCAAATGGAGATGATCTTGATGATGTGGAAGCTAACTTTGTAAGAAGGATGAATAATGGCACCTGTAAGTACAAAGTTAAACTACATTTCAATTTTTTTAGTTGTGGAGAAATAGGTCATTATGCTTCAAGATGTCCAAAAAGAGCTATAAACAATAAGAGTAAGGAGAATAAAGGAAAGATGATTAAAAGAGCTTACAATGTCAAAGAAGATGTTGGTATTTATGATGATGAATTTGATTATGGAGATTTTGATGATAATGAATGCTTTTTCTTAGCTATAAAAGATGAATCTAGTTCTGCTAACCTTGAAAGTTGTGTGTAGGAAAGTTTTCTTGAGAAGAAGGAAAAGATTGAAAGTACTTTGGTATCTACTTTTCATGTTAAAGAAGGTAAGAATTACTAGGTTGTTGACAATGGCTTCTCAAATCATATAACTGAAGACAAAAGTAAGTTTTTAAAACTTGAAAAGTATGATGGAGGATAAGTTAAATTTGGAGATGATTTGGGAGCTAAGCTTTGTGGAATAGGTTTAATCAGTTTTGATGGCAAGCACAATACTAATGATGTTTACTATGTTAAGGGATTAAGGAATAATCTTTTGAGTGTTGGAAAAATGTGTAGCAAAGGATATAATCTTGTGTTTAAGGATGAAACATGTGAGATCATAAAAGGGTACAAAACTAGGATTGCTATTGGTAAAAGGACTGATGGAAACATCTATCAGCTTAAGGGTGTTGATGGTAATTGCTTTATGTCTCAGATTAATGACAATTGGTTATGGAACCAAAGGATGTGTCACATGAACTTTGATAATTTGATGAGAATCAACTCAGTTCAGGTAGTGAGAGATCTACTAAGAATCACAAAACCTATCAATGTCGTTTGTGAGAGTTGTCAATTTAGAAAATAAACAAGGAGTAGTTTCAAAGGAAAGGAACAATCTGCTATCAGACTACTTGAATTAGTACACACATATCTTTGTGGTCCTACAAGGGTGAGAAGTCTACAAGGTGACATGTATTTTATGCTTTTGATTGATGATTATTCTAGAATGACATGGGTTACTTTTCTTAGAGAAAAATCTGATGCATTAGATAGATTCAAGGCATTTAAAGCTATCGTTGAGAATGAAATGAATGTGAAAATAAAATGCTTGAGGTTTGACAGAGGTGGAGAATTTACCTCCAATGAGTTTAACATGTTTTGTAAATTTCAAGGAATAAAGAGGGACTTGTCTACCCCTAGAACTCTTCAACAAAATGGAGTTGTTGAAAGGAAAAACCAAACTGCTCAAGAACTTTCTAGGACTATGATGAAAGAGGAAAATCTACTGGAAGTATACAAGAGAGAAGCAATCCATACTACTGTTTACATGCTTAACAGAGTTCAAGCTAAAGCTAACAACACAAAGACTCCCTATGAGTTATGGTATGGAAGGATTCCTATTATCAAGTACGTTAGAGTATTTGGAAGCAAATGTTACATCAAAAGAGAAGAAGAAAACTTAGGAAAGTTTGATGTAAGGTCTAATGAAGGTATCTTCCATGGATATTCTGCTGAAATCAAAGCTTACAAATGTTACAACAAAAGGCTGAGAAAGACTATTGAAAGTGCAAATGTTGATGAAAATATATAGAATTCAATTACAGTAGATGGATATGTATCAGATGAACCTGATTGCAGAGAAGAAGAAGAAAAAGAAGTAAAGAATGAAGATGAAGAAGACCCCTAAAATCCCTAAGTATGTGAAAAAGAACCATTTTGAAGAACATATCAATGGATACAAGTGGAAAGGAGTACTGCCAAAAATTAGAGCTGCTGAATCTAAGGTAAATATGTGTTTGCTTTCTAAAGTTGAACCTAAAAAAATGAGTAAAGCATGTAAAAATAAACATTGGATGAAGGAAATGGAAGAAGAACTTATATAGATTGAGAAAAATCAGACTTGGGAATTGGTCCCTAGATCGGTAAACAAGAACATAATTGGTACTAAGTGGGTATTCATAAACAAGCTGAATGAGAATGGAGTAGTAAGAAATAAGGCAAGACTTGTGTGTAAAAGTGGAAGGAATAGACTTTGAGGAGACATTTTCTCTTGTGGCTAGGATGGAAGCTATTAGGATGTTTTTGGCATTTCAACATACAAGGACTTTAAATTTTATCAGATGGGTGTGAAGTCTACTTTTTTGAATGGTGAATTGGAAAAATAGGTTTACATAGAACAACCAGAAGGATTTTAATTTTTAGATCAACCAAATATGGTGTGTAGATTGAATAAGGCATTATATGGATTGAAGCAAGCTTAGAGGGCTCGGTATGCAAGATTGATACAACAAGGATTCAATAAGGGCACCACAAATAGTAATCTTTACTTCAAAATTGAGGAAGACAAAATATTGATACTAGTTGTGTATGTGGATGATATTATCTTTGGAGGAAATGAAGCTATGTGCAAGAAATTTGTAGAGGAAATGCAGAAAGAGTTTCAGATGTCAATTTTTGGGGAGATGAATTTCTTCCTTGGGTTACAAATCAATCAAACAGATAAAGTGATTTTCATTTCACAATCAAAGTATGTCAAAGAGATGTTGAAGAAGTTTGGAATGAATGACTCCAAACCGGTATGCACTCTTATGGCGACCGATTGTAAATTGAGAAAGGATGATGATTCACCTAAGGATGATTAGAGAAAATATAAATCTATGATTGGTGTACTATTGTATCTAATTGCTACTAGACCGAATATCATGCATATAGTTTGTCTTGTGGCTAGACTTCAAGAAGAACCTAAAGAAACACATGTTGCAATAATGAAGAGGATATTCAAATACTTAAAAGGCACTCTGAATTATGGATTATGCTATCCTAAGGATACTAATTTCACATTAAATGCTTATACAAATGCAGATTGGGTTGGTTGTGTTGATGAAAGGAAAAGTACAAGTGGTGGTGCATTCTTTCTTGGATGTAGATTGGTGTCATGATTAAGTAAGAAGCAAGATTTATTTTCATTATCCACTACAAAGGATGAGTATATTGCAGCAGCATCTTGATGTACACAAGTTTTGTGGATGAGACATGCATTGAAGGATATCAGAGTAGTGTATGATGATCTTATTGCTATCTTTTGTGATAATAAAAGTGCAATTAACATTTCAAATAATCCAATGATGCATTCTAGGACAAAGCATATATCAATTAGTTATCACTTTCTAAGAGAGAAGGTTATGGAGGATGAGGTAAAGCTTGAGTATGTACCTACAAAGGATCATATTGCTGACATATTTACTAAGTATCTTCCTAAAGATACTTTTGAGTATCTCTGAGAGAAGTTGGGGGTTATTTCCTCTCCTTCTTTGAACTAGATGCATATGGAGATGCATAAGTCAAGTGGATCTATGGATCTATCTCTTTTGTGGACTGATGTTGGTGGCTAGCTCTTAGGGGGAGTAGGTAGTGTCATGTGTTTCCATTGAGTTACTGATTGAATTAGGTGTACTCCTAAGGGGGAGTATTCGAAGTAGGTATCTTGGTTTAGTGTCAAAGGGGGAGAAAAATGCAAAAAAAATTCCTTTTCCATTGATGTTAAAGGGGGAGAGAATCATGTGAAAAAGTGTAAAGTATCAGGGGAAGAAATTTGTGTATATTTTCTAATCTTTATAGAATCTTGTAAAGGGGAGTGAGTGCAAGAATGTTGTGTAGGATATCTAATTTGAAAAAAGGGAGAGTGTGTATGTTGTCTTTGATAGTTTTTCACATCTTGTGTTTCCATCAATGAGAAAGGGGGAGATTGTTGCAAGTATGAAGGTGTTGTCAATGATTTTAAAAGGATTTCTACTAGCTGGTATTTTCATTGATGTCAACTATGTGTTAAGGAAGTTTTTTGCATGATGAAGATGTGGAGGATATTGAGAAAATTGTGAAAAACAAGTTATTGCAGGTTGTGCATGTATAGTTGAGATGTTGAGGAAGTGTTGTGAGTACATGGAGCTATCTTTATGTTGATGTATCTGGAGTTGTGTTGGAACAAATTAATGTGTTGAGATGATGTCTCTGGTACTTGGTTTCCAAGTGCTTTTGAGAAAATTTGATAGAAAGATAAATCAGTGTTGTGCAAGTGTTCAAAATGTGCTATGGTATTGTGCTTCACGTTTCTTCTATGTTGAGGCTATGCTTGTGCGGATCTGATAAGTTATTCAAGGTTGTTAGTAGGTGTTATATTCAAAATTTGGGTTTTTGTTTCATTGTACAGTGTGAGATATTTTCACCAGTATGTGAACCAATTTTTCAATGATATTTTCTGTGGCCTAGGAGAAATGTATCTTCTCCACGTTTCTCCACAATCTGGATTTAGGTTGTGCAAATTTGGGAAGTTGCTTATAATGTTTGTATCTTTTAGTATTCAAGGTTTCACTTGATTTGGTACAGTATAGTGTGTATTCCACGAGTCAGTCTGTGAATAAGGTTTAACAATTGTTTTGAGTTGAAGTATTTATATGATATGAGTTTGGATGAAGTGTTTGATGGATCTCAAGTGCTTTGAAGATTATTCTAGATCGTGTTCAAGTGAATTTTGTTGCCCAAAAGTTTTGGATTGATTTAAGGAAGCAAGTACTTAATATTTATTGTGTTTAACACGAGTGTTGGTTGACCTTGTGTTAACACTACATGAGAGGTTTATGAAAGCGTGTTAAGGTGTGTTAGGATTCATTTGGGTCATAATTAAGGATTTATATGGGTCACCTTCATTCCTATCCATTGTGGGAATGTTTAGGTGCCAACCTAATTTGAATTTGTAAGTATAGTAGATAGTTGTTGACCTTAGAGAAATTTTTCAAGGTTAAGGTTGATATAAATAAGTGTAATGTTGTTGTGAGATGCAAAGGAAGAAGATAGACTCAAGATCAATGTGAGTGATGTGTGTGATGCAAATTTTAGCAGAGCAGTGAAAATTTCAAGCATTGGTTTCCTGAAGGTAGTGAGCCAAAGGTGTCTGAAGTCTTTCATGCAATACTGCGATATTGTTGGAGCATTTGTGGTGGATTCCTTGTTGCATTGATAATTTGTTCTCTCTGTAACTATTCTCTTCTATATTATTGTGTTCTTTTTGTGGTAGTGAGCCTTTCTAGATAGTGTGTCATATTCTAGTAATGAGCCCTTGTACCAGTTTTGCAATTACTTATATTGCGAGCTAATCCTCATCACAATTTTTCCCTCATTGGGTTTTCCACATAAATTTGGTGTTCTCTTGTGTATGGTGTTGTTATTTTAATTTCTATTATCCTCATTTCATGTTTAATCACTTTAACATAATACTAGTTTAATGAATGCATGTGGATCTGATTACTGTTGAGGGTTTTGATGTTTTAATTTTCTACAACTGATTCACCCCCCTCTCAGTTGTCTTGTTCATTCAACACATTAACCATATATTAAGCATCCATAATGCATCATAACATATAGAATCATCTCATAATCATAAAGCATCATTATAAACATCACAATCCATCATATAAAATAGACATAATATAGGAACATGCATCATATAGTCATCACCAAAAATCATGTATCTTGTATATATATCAACAAAAGTGTCATAGGACAAAATCATGATGTCTTTCAAAATGGAGCTTGTAGGCTTGATAAAAAAAATACAAGTGTCTAATATATATCATATAAAAGCTCTACCCAGAGCTGCCCATATCTCTTGATGGGGATGGAAATGGGGAAGGTTGTTGGTCCTGTCTATCATGCAGTGGCTGGGATCCTAAAGGCATGTTCCCTGACCCTGATGTTCTATCATATGGAGATGGTATCGATTGTGACACTCCTCCATTGCTTTGTGATATTTGAGAATGTGACCTGCTACAACTTTTTGTCTATGTGTAGGATGGTTCTCTCTCTATCGATGGAAGCTGGTATTCATACAAATCCATGTAGTACTGTGCCTCCTTTCCTCCCTGAAATAGTTGGTGACCTAGCTCACCCGCAGGACCACTAACAATCACAATAAATTCTAAATACCACTGAGCATCCCTCTGCCTACCAATAATAGCCATGTCTCTCTCAGTGGTGATCCTATCCATCTCTACCTGTAACACCTGTATGCATGCATTACGGCCTAGAATTGCACCTATAAATCAGAAATCTAAGGGTCCTCTAGCATGTCCCCATCCATCTCCACTATAGCCACCAAAATGGGCACATCCTAGAATCCCTCACCTAGGCCCTCCCCCATCACAATCTCTACTTGGACTTCTCTCTCCTCCTCTCCCATCTCCTATTGATCTCCCTCTACATGAGGACCCTCCTACTCCATGTCCATCTAGGTCCCTCCTGCTCAGGCTCCTTCTTGATAGGTGAAAGTTGTCAAACTATTCTTTGTCCCTTGAATCTCCTCTTCCTGATCCTCCCTCCTTGGTCTCCCCTGTCACCATCCCCAACATCATCCCCTCTGCCTCCATCTCCTCAACCGCATCTCCTCTCCACCTCGTCCTCTGAACCGGCCAGATAAATCCCTACCTCTCCGCTCTACCAAAGCACACTGATCAGGATTTGTCAAAGGATCTAGCCTATGTGCGGCCTACCAAGTGTCATAATCAAGCATAGTGCCTGCATTTGCAACCTTTGCACCATCCCCCCACTATATAGGTTATAAGGCATCAATGTCCTGCTCGACGTTAACCACATTGATCATCTAACCCCACTATCCAATCCCCTGCGATGACCTAGAAAACTCTATTGTGCCCTTAGGTAGCCCCTGGCACTCCCCAAATTATCTGAGAATATGCTATGGAAGGTACCGCTCTATGATATGTTGTGACTACACAATCCTTTTGATGAGATACCTGGCCTACTGACAGTATGGAAAATTCTCTACATCATCCTCCCATGGCTGGTAATCTTGATATGGTATCCACATAAAAGAAGCAAGTAGATCTATGGTGTGCCACTAGTACCCAACATCACTGACCCTAGTCTATGTGACCACTCCTCCATACAAGACAAAATATGTCATATTTGCTCCTAGTTGTCTCCCCACTGGTGGTGGGAACACTGCAATGTGCTCCCAGGCCCAAATCATAAGTAGCATAGTCCCACAACTGATGGACTATGCTCCTTGGTATGCAACATCGTGCAACTAAAATTAAAAAATGGCCAGAAGGCATGGCCCCAAGTAGACACTATCCCCTAAGTCATCATGTCGATGAGTATCTCCCCCACCCAATAGGAAATATGTGTCCTCGACAATATAGAATGATGATCCTCGCAACCATAGTGCATAGAACTACCTCAAACTGCTCATATCTCTCAACAAGCACATCCCACTGGACCTTTTACTCCTTTACTCCAAGCTTTGCAACATCCTCATGCTCAAAATCCCTCTCAATGGCACTAAATCCAAGCTCAGGATCATACAAAACCCGCGCTCTTTAAATCGGTAGCCACAAAATCCTCTAAACATCTTCTAACGTCACTATCGCCTCTCCTATAGAAAGGTGGAAGTAGCTGGTCTCCAAGTGCCACCTCTCAGCTAGTGCAGTCAACAATCCCCTATTATCCCTAATCACGGGCATGAAGGTCACATAGTATAGCCTGAGGGAATGTAACTGGTCCCTCTCCTCATCAAGTAAGTGATCTCACAATTTGAAGGTCGACAACCATCTCTCCCAAGTGTAAATAGGATTGTATCTCACCTATGATCACAAGTAAGTACATTATGTCAATTGAAACCATAAGCAAGCCTATTTGACCTCGATCACAAAAGAAAATTTATCCAAAATTGGGGAAAAACCTAATCAGACAAATGTGTCACACTGTCTAAACAAATACAGCTTATCAGTCAAATGCGTCACACATTTGCATATGTGACACAAATTTAAATGTGTCACATGAATAGGCAATTGTGTTGCACTAATCATTTGCAGTACACAAACCAACATGTGTGTCACACAATTACACATGCATTGCACAATCTTCCATATGTGACTCACAATCACACATGTGTCGCACTTAAACAATTGTGTCACAACACATTTAACAAAACCTAACCTAAAAATTGTGTCACAACATTGTATCACACCGAGAAGATGCAGCGAACTGCCTCACTTGCAGTGAACGTGATAATAGATGTGGCGAATGGCGTGCACTGCATCTATCTGCTCACTTTTGAGCCCTAAAATCTAGCAAAAAAATGACAAAACAACAAAGGTGTACATACTACCTCCCTAGAGCCCTCTAGCCATCTGAAGGTGGGAACTCAAAATCCATGGTATGAGGAGTGTGGTATTGGAGATATTTTGGCAATAGCTTCGCAATAGGTTCTCACTCAGGGCTCACTATTCACCAAGGTTAAAATGCACAAAATGACCTTTTTACCACCCAAAATTACATTTATACCCTCCTAGGGTGGGATTTTACCTCTCTTTTTAATTGGGTGTGTCAAATGTTGAGCCATAAATCTAATGTTAACATCTTCAAGGTCCGGAAATTGAAACCCTTCGTTGTAAATGTGTTATCCACTGCCAAAGTTGCTTTTTGGAATATTTTCTCAAAATTTGAAAAAATTTGAAAAAAAAATCTGAGGGGGCATGGGTCTATCCTATCTTCACCAGGGAACATGTGAGGCCTGTTCTAAGCTGAATTTTCCTACTTATTCTTTGATACAACATTTAGATGACTTCATATTATATCAAAGGGGTAAAATGTAGACACTGAAAAATGGCCTGACCTTGTGAATGCCATTTTTCCTATTGATTTCCCCCCTTCTTTGCATAATTGAATGATTTTAATTATTTGATTATTTTCTAAGATCACGTTCTTTTATTAATTAAATAATTGTAATTATTTAATTAATTCATTTTCTCTTTCTTTATTCTTCACTCAATTAATTAAATAAATTAATATTTAATTGTCGCTAATATCCTTTTTCTTTCTATAATTAATTAAATTCTCATTTATTTAATTATTCATTCTTCACTTTTCTTTTATAGTTAAATAACTATTTTAATTATTTAACTCTTCATTAACCTTTTCTTCCCTCTCTAAGTTAAATAATTATTTCAGTTATTTAACTATTCATTATCACTCTTCCCTCCTTTATTAAATAATTAATCGAATTTAATTATTTAGTATGTTTTCCCATTACCTCCACTTTTAATTAAATGGTTCCTTTAATCATTTTAATTAAAATCACATTTTCCCTTTTCTTCCATAATTAAATAATCACTTGGATTATTTAATTACCCCAAATTCCCTCTCAAATTAAATAACCTTATTATTTAATGTGCTCCACTTTCTCTCCACTTCCTCTTTTGAATCTCCACCATTGATCACTTTCATTCTCCTTTTAATCTTAAATGTCCATCCTTAGCAATCCCTAACCCTATCCTTTCATGGTGCAAGAAACCTTGTCCGTTGATCTTGGCATCATATTGGCTTTTAATATTGACCGTCTGTTCGAATAGCTTTTCTATAAAATAAAGTTGTCTCCATCATTCCAACTTTACAACCACAATATCTGATATTCTTGATAGTCGTTATCACATCACTATCACTTAGATACACTTGCATTCAACAAAATCTAAGGGAAAGTTTGCATACATGACAAAATGGAGGAGATGCAAGGAAGATGAATCAACTTTAGTATGGGAAGTTTAGTATTACTTTGTTGTTATTTGATTTCCATTGCTATTTGTGCTTTCTTGTTTGGATTTGGGTTTTTTTGGGTTTAGATTTTAGGTAGTTGTGGCTACTACTATTGTTCTTTTCCTTTAACCTCGATTTCTACCTAGTCCTACACTACTAATAGCATCATTGAATGGTTATAAAGAACAAGAAGCAGCAATAGAAGGTAAAGGGAGAATTCGGATAAGGAAGTTGCATTGACATATAATGGGTGGGGAAACCATTAGAAGAGAACCAACTGATCATACGACAATATTAAATGACCAGGATTGTATGCCCAATTCCCAACAAGCTAGATGGCTAGACTATTTCCTCAATATGAAAAAGATTAATGAGGTTATGACACAAAAATTCATGAGGATATTGAAAATCAATGAAGCCATAGTAAGGGGATTGATAATTGACAATTCAAAGGCAATAACTATAGAGGTAACTAGGTTACCTGCAATTGGCGAAGAATTACCAACTCAAGCCAATGCTATCACAACTCATGGTGAACTTTTTCAACTCGATGAAGAATTGGAATCAATAGCTCAAGGTGCCAAATGGATCTCTTTACCCTAGTTATGGGCTTCCATTGATGTGCACATTATTAGGTATTTGGCTTGTGATGGAAGACAATCTTTATTATATATAGTGCATTTCAAATTGTTGAGCCATCTCCATCATAATAGACTTTTGAATGTCCCAAATTACTTGTTCAATATGTTGAAAATAATGCCTACTGAGTACAAAAGGAAAGGAAACCATTATGCCTTGTCACACCACTATTTAATTATCTTATTGATAAAAAGAATTCTCCAAACTCAATTTCCAGAAGTCTCTTGGGAAAATTTTCTTGAATACAACCACATAAATGATAGAATTAACATGGGCCTTAATGGTAGACCCTTGAGGCCTAGACCATCTAGGAAAAATAGGGCATATGATGATAATGAACAAATGAAGGAAGAGGAGGGAGCATATGTAACCTCTTCCCAACAAAATTCCTCACTTACTCGTAGCAACCCTAAATAGCCTGAGATGCAAGAAACACAACCTATAGCCTCTGAGGCACAATCATAGAATCTCTAGTTTTAGAGACCTATATCTCTAAGGATTCCTCTTCCATAGCCAAAACCAACAAGAAAAGATGTACACTTCTTCCTCTATAGCCAAAAGGAAGCAAAAAGAGCACATGCAACCACTAAGACATTCACACTGCTTGAGAGAAAAAGGAGTTACAGGAGGAAAAGTCACTCCTAAATAGAAGAAGGTGGTCCTTGTGGAAACTAATACAAGCCCAAAGAGGGAAGGCCTATTTGTTGATAAATAACAATTAAAAAGGATGCAATTAATCTATTTAGAAAAAGACATAGAATCAAAGGAAGATGGTTTGTATATAGTAAGGAAGTAGTCTAAACCTCCCATCAATGTAGAGGACCAGGTAAAACCTACTTCCTCTATTAAATCTCAAGAAGAAGAATTGTTCTTGCAAGGAGAAGAGAAAATTGATGATTTGTAGGCAACTCTTGAAAATTTTGAAGAATTAGAGAAATAGTTGAAGGGGGATCAACAAAAAGAAACTAGGTTGGGTAATAGAGTAAAGGAGTTGGAGAGACATTTGCAAGTTTATCAGCAAAGAGTGATAGGATTGGACAAACTGGCCCAAATGGCCATTATTGAGATAAACAAGTGCCAAAACCTGGCCATTAGAGAAACTCTCAGAAACAAATTGCAACCCCAACTGTGGTAACTCTTGGATTAATATTGTGGGACAAAATAGAGGAATTAGCTCAATTGAAATATTCTTGGAGTAGAGAGAAGTAAGAAATGATAAAGAATAATGAAAAAAAATGAGCAAAATAATAAAAAAATAAAAAGATTGGAGCTCAAAACTGATAAAATGGATGATATGATGATGCAAATCATGAGGTGTAGACCTCATACAAGGGTTTATGCCCTCTTTTTACAAGAACAATATTTAAGCTTCCAATTCAGCTAGTTGTGCAATGACCTTCCTATGTCCCTATCCACACCTAACTTATTCCCAACAACACACTAAAAAGCCACCGCTGAGATGCAAAATCAATTATGTGAATTTTATTTTCATGAGTTGGAAATTTCATATGATACCACTTGGAACCCATTGGTCTTTATGAGAGATGTTCAATTGAAAGAATTGGCATCACTCATACAAAATGAACATCACAGAGGCTTCTTATGGCAGTAGTATCATGAAAGGGAAAAATCATCTCTTGTCAAAGTCAGAGCAAAGGCCAAGGATACCAACCAAGTGGTAGAGGAATGGATTGAATTTATGCAACGACCAGGGGTAAAGGATAATATTCTTGAGTAAAAAACCACAAATTACAAAAGATTCAAGGAATTATCTGCTGGTATAGGTAAGGAGGCATTGAAATTTTCACATGACAGATGAAATAAACTAACATCAAAATTGAAAAGAAAGGAACCCTATTATGTTTTTAACTTCTTGGAATTGGTCAACAAGGCACATCAATACATCAGGGCATCGGTTAAGTATGAAATCACCTAGTTTCCCTTGGTATTCTAGCCTCCTCTTCTTCTATATTGAATCCCACATTGGTTAGGAATGAAAAAATCAAGTGAAACAACAAAGCAAGCCAGATGGAAACGATGAACTGCACAAAAAGGGTTCTATTTAAACAAGAGGAAGGAGTTACTAATCTAGTGGATTATAGGATGATCACACTCCAGTACAATCTAAGGCTTGAATTTCTTGAGGACAAGAAAGATATTTAGTTGGGGGTGTGATGAGCTTAGAATTTGTCCTTACTTTTCATTTTAAGTTGATATTTCTCATAGACATTTCCAAACATCTCTAATACATTATCCATACTTTCTTGTTTATCTTAAGTATTGAAGCATTAAGAATGGTATATGGTATGTTGATAAATGGTTGTTTACATTAATGATTGTTAATAAAATATGATAGTTCTTCATGTTAGTTATGGTAGTATATGATATGAAAATACTATAGAGAAAAAACTAACCTCTATGCAACAAGGAAAAAGTCACCCATAGAGAAGGTCACCTATGAACCTACAACCAAGGGAGTTTTTGTTTACAATTAAGGACATAATAGCCTACAATTGAATGAAGAAGTGGCCAAATAAAGTGAGATCGTTTTAGTCATAAATCATCCTCTTTATTAATGATTCCATCACCAACAATGAATATATTGGGATAAGAAGAAATTTATGGCAGTAACAGATCATAGTTCAAAATTATGTGATTATGCTCTATTCTGCATGTTCCTAGTTACTTATGACTTCTTAATAATGAGTGGAAAGAATCCTAGTAGGAATCTAATATTCATACCATCCTTGTATAATTAGTTTCCTATTTATGTTTTGATTAAGATAGGAATAAGTCCTCTTCCTATGTTCATGGAAGAGTTGGCATATGTTGATAAGTTGTTTAGAGTATAGAATAATTAGAATGTCTAGATCATGTATATATGTGGTAGATCTTGTATGAGACAAAGATCTAGAAGAACTTATTTGATTTAGATTGTTAGTAGTAATCATTTAATCATCAACCATTATCTTGCATAGTTGCATCAACATTTGTTTACAACACAATTGAAAAGCATTTTTTTACTGTCCCAATGACATTACCTACATGTAGCAATTGTCAACAATTAATGTTTATAAAATAGACTTTAATTTCAGTCAAGCTTTTTATGCAAAATGTCTAGGATAACTTAGAAATCCCCAATTGCATATACAATGCAAGTACCATGCAAGAAGAATATGATTCCCTGGTTTGACATAATTAAATGTAACACACTATAGCTAGTAGGTTGCTTGATAAAGGATTCGTTATTCTGTTGATTCAAATGCATGCCCCTTTTGCATCAACTTACTAGTCATAAATGGAATTAGACATTGACTATGATGAAACTTTTTCCCTACAACAAAAATCAAGACTATTCGCACGGTATTGGAAATGGAAGCACAATTTGGTTGGAAAGTTTATCTGATGGATGTCAAGAGTAACTTTCTTAATGGAGATATCAAGGAATAAGTCTACATGACTCAACCAAATGGATATGTTGCACCTAGTTGCAACACAAGGAATGCAAACTTGAAAAATCCCTCTATGGTCTTAAATAGGCTCCTTGAGCTTGGTACAACAAGATAGATGATCATCTCCTTAGTCATGGATTCATCCAGAATCCTTATGCTCCTAATCTCTATCTCAAAGAGAAAGGGGGGATGATCTGTATAGGATCTAGACTAGATTGCAGAATTGAAATGCTTAATTTTTACAATGATTATTCCAAGTTAATTAAATCAAAATTAACTTAAGGAAATAACAAAATGAAGGAATTAACAAACTGAGAGAAGGTGAGAGAGAAGAAGAGAAATGCAAACAACGTTTGATTACGGAGTTCGTCACAAACGTGACTACGTCTCCGGGTCCGCTCCAATAGAGTGACCGATCCGATTAATCTCCAAATCAATTACAATTGCACCAAAACCATTCTTCAAGCACTTCGGCAGCCTAACGACACTCTAACGTGCAAGAATGACTCAAAATAATCTCCTCAAGGCCTCTATTCACTTGTCACCTTAGCTTCAAGACTTCATCACCTGAAAAAAACTTCCTCTCCACACTCACCTCACACCCCTTTTCATACAAAAAAATGAATCAAATTGGTTACTAACCAATTGATTTACAAAATATTCCTTATCTCTCCAAATTACATAAAAATCTTTAAAAATCTGCCTTTTACATATAAAAATCTTCAAAACCAATTCCCTTATCCATGGTAAATCACATAAAATCCCCTAATTTCCTTTTTCCCTAATTATAATAAGGTTGGAGTTTATTTTATCGGCTTTGGATTATGTGATTTTCCTTTTAAAAATAGGAGGGAATTATTATATTTGTTAATTTTGGAGAGTTTGTTTAATTTTAAAATGGCATTCGGCTTTGATCCTGATTCAGATACAACCGATGCCACCCATGTACTAAAATGCTTGATGGCCCGTTGGTGGCTATGGTTTCTGGGACTCGACCGATGCGGGTTCAACTCCCGGCCATTGGTTTTTTGTTTTTTTTTTAACAAATTTCAACTGCTCAATATAACAAAAACAACCCGCTTCCATATACGGGTAAGCGTCGGTTGTATGGTGCAACGGTTCGGCGAGATATTTGGAGGCGAGTGGTCAGAGGTTCGAAACCTCAACAACCCTTTTTAGCAAACTAACAGACTGATCCATCCGCCGGGCGAAGATAAAGGCCACGTGGCATGCCGAGGAGGTGCCACATGGCAAAATTTGATTCGACGACAGTGCTGAGTAAGAGCTGACGTGGATGAAGAGTGGACTGCCGACGTGGATGCTGACTGGACTACCAACTGAGCTACGGACTTGCTGACTGGATGTACGAATGACACGTGTCAACGCATGATTCGCTGACCTTGCTGACATCACCTGCCACATCATCGTGCCACGTCGACAAGTACAGACTGTACGAACTGCCACGTGTCAACTTCTGATTGGTCCACTTTGGATTTTCTACCACATGTTGACGTCAGCTGTACGGATGATGACGTCATCACTGTACCTTCAATCCACCAAGTCAACTTGAAACTTTGACCAACTGTGTCTTGAACATACGATGTCAGATTTTGACGAAACGAACACCGTCAGAGTTTTTAGCAAACTAACAGACTGATCCATCTGCCGGGCGAAGATAAAGGCCACGTGGCATGCCGAGGAGGTGCCACATGGCAAAATTTGATTCAATGACAGTGCTGAGTAAGAGCTGACATGGATGAAGAGTGAACTGCCGACGTGGATGCTGACTGGACTGCCAACTGAGCTACGGACCTGCTGACTGGATGTACGAATGACACGTGTCAACGCATGATTCGCTGACCTTGCTGAGGTCACCTGCCACATCATCGTGCCACGTCGACAAGTACGGACCGTATGGACTGCCACGTGTCAACTTCTGATTGGTCCACTTTGGATTTTCTACCACATGCTGACGTCAGCTGTACGGATGATGACGTCATCACTGTACCTTCAATCCACCAAGTCAACTTGAAACTTTGACCAACTGTATCTTGAGCATACGATGTCAGATTTCGACGAAACGAACACCGTCAGAATCGTCTTGACGAGCTCTTCGCAATGATGCCAACTTCGACAACTTTTGACGACATCATTTTTTTGCTACTTGGTTGCGTTATGATCCTAGTTTGACCTAAGGTTTGACTGGCCATAACTTGCACAAACAGACTCCTTTTCGCTCCGTTCGAGTTGCGTTGGAATCAAGACGTTGAGATCTTTCTGATGGTGCAGATTCTGGAGAGAATGGAGACACTTCAATTTCCACTGAAATATCCCCCAGATCAGGGGATATATTATTTTGATTGTATATGTCAAAAATTTAATCATCACAAGGAATTATCCACATATGATTGATGCAACAAAGAATGATCATAAACGATTCTTCGACATGACAAATCTCAGGCTCCTACATTATTGTCTTGGACTTGAAGTGTGGAAACAAAATAATCAAATTTATTTATCTTAGATCAAATATTCCAAGGTATTTCTCGAGAAATTCAGAATGGAAGGTAGCAAACCTATGTCGACACCCATGGAGACAAGTTTGTAATTTTTTCACCATGATCCATTACCTCAAGTGAATGCTACTCTTTATCATCAGTTGATAAGGAGTCTTAGCTACCCAACTTATGCCAAGCCAAATATCAACTATGATGCCAATTATCTTTGTAGGTTTATGTAAGAACCTAAGGTTGTTCATTGGAAAGCAATAAAGTGCCTTTTGAGATGCATTCATGGTACAATGGCATATGGCTTGGAATACAAGTAGAATGCAGATTTTTCTTTGTGTGGATGCATGGATGTGGACTATGGAAGCTCAATGAATTATAGAAAGCCTACTTCAAGCTTCATTTTCTTTTTTGGATTTAGTTTGATATCTTGGGAGAGAAAAAATAAAATAATTATTGCTCTCTCTTCCACAAAGGAAGAATATCATGTCGTAGGTAGAGCTATCTATAAGACGATATGGTTACATTGCATTTTGACAACTATGAGTGTTCTTGAGACAAGTCTTGCCACTTTTTTTGCAACAATCAAAGTGTGTTAAAGCTTGTTTGCAATCCAATTTTTTTATGAGCATACCAAGAATATTCAGGTTTAGTGTCACTATATCCATGAGCATGTTCAACAATATAATATCTAGCTCCAATTTTGTTCAACTCAAGAGCAATGTACAGACATATTCACCAAATCTCTTGCAACGATTATGTTTGAAGCTTTTCAAACTTTATTGATTTGTTCTCTCGGGTATATAATGTAATAAAGGGGTATTGCTAGTTCATTTTATTGCATTATTTATCTTATTTCATCGACTCAAATTTGTTTGGTCAATTGTATGTTTGAGTCATTTAGTTTTGTTTGTTTTCACCAAACTACATGTGTATTTATTTGCATTCCTACTTGATAACATGTCACTCTTTGGTGCTCATTTGCTCATTAATTTTTTTTTTAGGTGTGGAGAATTCTATATTCTTTATCCTTTTTATAACATCCTATAAATTAGGTGGGTCAAATGCTTTCATCCATCCTTGAAGGGGTTCTAGCAACATCTCAATAAAAAGAATAATAATTCTCCTCTTTGAAACATCAAAAACCATCACTGAAAGCCTCTTAAACTTAGATACACAATTGACAATTGAACCATTCTACTTCAACTATGCTAACTCTCTGAAATGGAACTCTAGATCCTTCTTATCATATTTATCAATCAATCTTTGGGAAAAATCAACATATGAATAAATGAGATCATGTTGAAAACTCAACATCTCATGATACCACCACTCATGGACATCTCCCTCCAAGTGAACTGTAGCATACTTAATTGCCTCATTCTTAGTCATAGGATTAAGCTGAAAATATGTATCAAGTTTTTGCATCCATGCATTGTAGTGCATTTATTGAAACCATCAAAATTAGGAATAGACAACTTGTCCACCTTATGTTACAACTCTTGATTTTGTCTCATCCCTCTCTCTCTCTGGGTCTATATCTCAACTTAAGTTGGAAAAAACTAGCCAATGACATAGCAATATGAAACTCATCTCCCAAAGATTGGTACTCATGTAATTAATCCACAAACATAATTACCAACTTGTTGTCCATCCAAAAATGTGGGCATTAATGATCTTGATGTTGATCCACCGATTGTTCTAGTGTTGTGAATGTTGTTTTGATTATTTGTTGAGTTACTACTTTCACTAGTGTTACCATTATCGTTCAGATCGGTCCCATTCATGTTCATATTTTGTATCAATTGAGTTTACAACTAGTTCAACTATTGTTGTCCCCTAGCAAGATCATTGAGTATGTTTTCAATACAATTGCCTTCATTTCTCCATTCCCTATTAGCCATGTGAACTTCCCCTTGTTCCTCAACCAAAAAATCTACCAAAGAAGATTCTTTTCCTAGGGTTTTAGGAAAGCTAAATTGGCCTCTCCTCGAGTTCCTTTGGTAAGATCTATTAGCTATGTCACTTGGTTGCATAAGAAATATTTGTTTGCATAAACTTGTTCAACTTCCAACAAGTTGGCAAAAAAATCTACTCTGATACCATTGTAGTAGGATGACCTATTTTTTTTGTTTTAATACAAATGCTTGACAAAATTATGAGCTGCCATGTGTTGTAATATTGAACCTTATAACTATTCTTCCTCCCTTTCTTTGTTTTGTAAATTTTAACATACATCTAATAAGATGTTGGATATATTAGAATATAGAAATTGCTTAACAATCATATTCACAGACATTCATATTACTCACTATAATTTTCATTAATAATTGCATACATACATGATAGATTAATGTCCGACTTTTAATTTCTTGCCACAATTGTATACTTTGATTGAGTGTAGAATATATTTCTATTCAAATTGTCACATCTTCCATAAAGTACAAAACCTTTGTGTTGAACTAGTAAATTATATTCTCAAGTTTCATTATTGTGACCTATTTAATGTTGATTGTGCAAGGCTCTAATGGCCAGGGGCGACTTCCTCATAAGTTGGGTACTACCATATAACAATTATAGACCTTCCATAGCACTATGACTCCTCCTTGGGTGACTAATAAGATTTTTTTTTAGTTTGGTGATTGAGGCTAAGAATCTCACAACCTTCCTAGAGCACCCACAACCTACTAGCATGTCCCACATCCCAATCTCAACTTTCGGTGCTTTCATATCACCTAAGGTATGTTGTGAATCCTACTAAAGTCTTTATCAAGGGAATGATTGAGTGTAAAGAGGATCCCACACATTTCCCTTAATGTTGTGATTATCTTGCTTGAAACCCATAACCTCCTAAATAGTGATGGCTACCATATACTTGCTTCAAATTAAAGATTTTTTAATTGCTTCCTTATCACAAATGGGGCAACTGAACAAGAATATATTTATTTTTTAATTTTTACTCTAGAACCCAAACCAATGTTGTCATAATACAGTTCTTTAAAAACTTATTTACAAATAACAATGGAATAATTTAATGATTTACTTTCAAGACAAGACCACACTATAGAAGCATAAACTTAAAACCTAGCCTCAAGTCTCCATGATCTCCCATCAATATGCACACTTGTGAATCCTATGTGAATCCACCTGAGGATTGGCTGGGAAGAAATCATTCTTCGAGACCAATTTTTCATTAAAGTTTTCATCCTAAGGTTTGAACTTGAGCAAATACCCAAACTCCACAATAAAAGATGAAATTTCCAAAAGCTAAGAATTTCTCTATAGTAATTCCCTTTTATACCACATTTTAGAATATTTGAGAAATTATACTTTATTTCCCCCATAAAGAGACTTTTTAATTGTAATTCTCTTTTTGACCTAAAACTAAGTCACTTTAATACAAAATATTTTTTATTAAAATAATTAATTAAATATAACGTGTCCATAAAAATAATAATTTGAGACAACTCAATTTAGTCAATTAATAATTTCCCTTCTAAAAATCTCAATTAACCTATGGTTATTAAAATAGGCTAAGGTTCTTCATCAACACTCACCCCGAGGAAGGGGACATTACAACAATGCTAGCTATTATTGGCCATACTTGAGGATTCTCACTACTTTTGGGGTCATTTAAATTGTTCTCAAGTGCATGTGGAATATTTAAATGCAAACCTATGTATCTAAAATCTAATTCAACATGAGTTCAACATTCAAAGAAATCAATTCATAGTAGTTGAAGCCCTTAACTGCTTGGCATGTATTTCAAAACCTTCATATCATTTAATCAAATTCTTTGCAATGTGGTATCTTTGTTCTTCACCAATATTCACATTCTTCTCTTTTGGACAAAGATTATACTCCTACTAATATTCAAATCACATCAAACATGTTTTCCATTGAATTTGTAGTTGTACTCATCAAGCTATCAATTAAGCCACCTTCACAAATAAAAAATTGTCAACAAAAGAACAATTATGTAAATGATAATGAATTCTAATAGTAGTTTGTGTGTTCCAATCAACCTTATAACCTGCAAACCCTCTAATTTTTTTATTCAAGGGGTAAACGCTTTTGAACTGAAGCTATGAACTGGAATACAACCATTCAACAATACCACCCCAACGGGGTTTGAACCTTGGTGGAAAGAACAATGCCACCGTTAAACCATCACACCATGCCAATACCGACAAACTATCCCACATTGGTTAGGAATGAAAAAATCAAGTGAAACAACAAAGCAAGCCAGATGGAAACGATGAACTGCA